>JAJOZX010012781.1:22500-99066 GCA_023014485.1 Bathynomus jamesi | reverse complement strand
ATACACACACGTATATATTTTTTTCCTTCTTTTTATGTAGATTAATTATATTTGTAGAATTGATTACAACATCGAGAACATTTTCACACATTCGCACTAGGTAATAAAATTTGCATAATACCTATCTATGAGGTTATCATTGATGATGTTCGGCATAAAAAGTAAAGTGCCCAACGATATTACTTGTACAAGTCAATAAAAATTGCTATCAGAAAGATTAAGTGGAACAAGCAATGCTGCGGAACATAATCTAATTAAGACTGCTTAATAATCTTTCCCTTTCGAGAGCGGAAAGTATTAAAGGTTTATTAAATAGAAAAGAAGGGAATTTCTTTAACGTTTTTAGTATAATACTCGGAGCTCCTAAACAAGATTAAATCAAGACATGAGCTATTTTCAGTGCCTATAAACCAGACCTTTTGTATAGGAAACAGGGCAGCTCGAATTCACAATTGAATCTCTTTTATATGCATCAAAAAAATGGGTTTCTTTTCAGTTTTTACTTTGTTGTCGAAATTCAGATTGTGTTTTTACGTTGTATTAAATGTTTTTTTTTTGTTTAAAAATCCATACGTCTTATTAATTCGGATTATCTATGAGTTTGCCATATTCTGATATATATATATATATATATATATATATATATATATATATAGGGTGGGAGAAAAGTCTTTAAGGATTTTAGACATACAAATAATTGTTAATAATAAAAAATTCTAATGATACAGTGTATGCGTATACTTTTCATAGCAACTATACAAGGCCAGGAGTGACCCTAGGGTAGAACGGGAAGGCCCTAGGCCCTAGCCCACAGTCAGCACCATGTCAGTAAGGTTTGAATACAGCAATGAAAAAAAAAGTGTATCTTGTATCGTGGGCTATTTCTTATAATAATTGTGAAGAAAGTTTGCGTTTATTTATTCAAGAAAAATATAATAAACCACCACCAAATGCAACCACTCTTCGATACTGAAAGCTCAAACTTTGGAAACAGGGAACCTAGTAAAAGATCGTCCAAGAAGCGGAAGGCCAGTAACGGCGACAGGAGACAACAACAAAGAAATGTCCTCGCCACTTTTCAAATCGATCCAACAACTTCAACGAGAAAAAGTCGCACAGGAATTGGGTATTCCAAATTTTCAGTAGCAAAAATATTGAAATTACAGGAGTACCACCATTACAAACCCATTTACTTTCAGCTCATATACGACCATGATTCTGATAGACGGCTGCAGTTTGCTGAAACAATGAGACAAAAGTTCAACAGTGATCCAGATTTCCTTGGAAAGATCAAATTTTCAGATGAATGTGTCTTCGGTTTAACGAGTAAAGGAAACGAACACAACGTACACTACTGGGCGAAAAAAAATCCCCAATTCGATTGGGTAAACCCGTTTAAAACGGCTACACAAACAGTTTGGGCGTGCATTGGTTATTTCAGGTATTCAGGACTCGTTTCCTTTGACATATCGAGAGATATGATGGATGGAAAACGCTGTTGGTAGGTATTGAGAGACAAGGTTTGCCACAGTTTACTAATGGCGTTGGCAGGAATAGGCTTTATAAACATGATAGAGTGCCGTCACATTATTCTGCAGCTGCCCGTGAGATTCTGGATACGAATGTTGGAGGAAGATGGCTTGGGCGGCGAGGTTTCTATCGAATGGCCAGCTAGATAACCTGATTTAACCCCATGTGATTTCTGGCTATGGCTTATTTGCGTGACAAACTTTAAACTCCTGGTTTTATCTATGCAAATGTGAATGCCCTTGGCCGAAGAATAGATGAACAACTGAAAAGGATCCCACTCGATATGTTCAGAAGTACAATGAAGAGTTTCACAGAGAGAATCCACAAATGTATCGTAGCGGATCTACAGATCTACAGAAGCTAAGGCTAACAAAGACCCTAAGATCCACTCCAAGGTTAGCCCGAGAGAAAGGAAAGAGTAGGGGGTTAAGAGAAGAGAATAATGGGTTAAGTAGCAACACCTATCACTCGTAGGTTAACATTTATTCAGAAAAAGGAAAAAAGACTCATCATCATCATCTGCCGGCCACTGCCGACAAGTCAGAAAAATAGTCGGAGAGAATAGGAAAGATTGCAGAACGGTCCTCTACTCCATAAGGAGGTAGAGCCCACTCTGCCAGAAAGGGGTGAAAGAAGAAAAGAAGTAAAATAAGAACGCTTACAAACCATGCAACACATTCTTAACTCAAGAACAACACATTCTTAACTCAAAGCAGCACATTCTTCCAGCTGTTGCAGACCGATCCTCCACTCCATAGGGAGGTAGAGGATGCAGCCCACTAGGCTGGAAAGGCGTGAAAGACGAAAAGAAGTAAAATAAGAACGCATTACAAACCATGCAACACATTTGTAAAATAAAATTCTTATAGACTTTTTGTATGATTTGGTTCATCATTTGAACACTTATCTGTAAAATCCTTAAAGACTTTCCTCCCACCCTGTATATATATATATATAATGAAAATAACCGTATTAGTTTGAGAAGCCTTTAAGTACAGTTACATTCTACAGTAGAATTGAATCTACAGCGGCTGGTATGCGAGTCCAAGAGTTCAACCAGTCGACTTATCCAAAGGACCAAATAATCTATCTCTATCTTTCAAGAACGAATAAGTCATAACCCCTTTTAATTTTAACTTAATTAACCACTTAACATTCATCATCTTGCGTTACCACAGAAGAGAAGCTTCATTTGTGCGCCATCTGTTGCAAACAGATGCAATTATATCACATTTCACGCGTGGAACAGCTCCTGTCTGGGAGAAGCGAGATGAGTGTTACGCGATTAAGCTAAGTTTAACAAAGTTATGAGTTAATCGCTCTAGAAGGAAGAAGATTTTTTGGTCGTACGGATCGGTCCAGCACAACGGTTCGAGTCTGGGACTTGTATATCGCGACGGCGAGGTAAAGTCAGTTACTCCTGAGTTGAGTTCCTATATCTTCAAACGCCTCAGAACAATATCATTACTTTCATTTATACGAAAGCAGTATATATATATATTATATATATATATATAATTATATATATATTATATATATAATATATATATATATATATATATATTATATAATAGCGCCTTATGTGGGTAAGAAACAAATCGCTTTGGACTCATCAATAATAGGGCTCTTTACCTGTCCTCAACAGTAAAATCGTTATAGTTTTTGGTCCATTATATCAAACAAACTTTCCGAAGGAAAAAGACGTTGAAAATTCAAAAGAGATTGCAGTGGTTCAAGAAATATAATGATTTTACTGTTGAAGAGTGGTAGAGAGTCCTTTTCTACAGATGTGTCAAAAATGGATTTCCTTGGTACACATACACAAAGGGTCAGACTCGGTGGGTAATTAACCCTGCAGTGTATAAAATCTTCTGTGAAACATGCTTGAATTTTCATAACAGCATGGAGTCGTTTCAGTGGGTATGGCGCGCTCGAGACATTGTAAAAGTCAACGGTACAGTGAAGAAACAAAAAAAGATACCATTCCATCTTAATTCACCATGCAAAACCAAGTGGTCAACGCCTAGTGAGTCAAACTTAATTTTTTGGG
The DNA here is from genome assembly GCA_023014485.1 of Bathynomus jamesi. Taxonomy (NCBI): domain Eukaryota; kingdom Metazoa; phylum Arthropoda; class Malacostraca; order Isopoda; family Cirolanidae; genus Bathynomus; species Bathynomus jamesi. The sequence continues at coordinate 95,486 of JAJOZX010012781.1, read as the reverse complement.
GTAAGATAACAAAACATAAATCCCCTTTGCAAGAATTATCTGATTCATAAAGAACGTCATGTGCTGACCATTATGGAATGACCTCAATAGTTACCTGATTTGAATCCAATTAAGCGTTTGTGGGCATGGTTCACTTCTGAAAATAAAGGAAAATCTTTATAATTCTACTGATCTGTGAGACATAATACAACAAAGCTGGTGCATCATCACCCAAGATACGACTGCAATAAGGTGACTGAATTAGTGTCATGAGGAACGACTGCTGTATTGGCTGCAAAATATATGAGATTATAACCTTCCTTAATGGTCGAACTTTATATTGTTTTAATAATGTTCATTTCCTTTTGTTATTAAATTACCAATTAATAAATTCCATCACATTCCTTCACGTTAATTTCTAGCTCTTAGAAAATTTCGATTAAGTTTTCAGTTTCGGCACATATATATATATATATATATATATATATATAATATATATATATATATATATATAGATATATATATATATATATATATGATGGGCGTGCTTGTTTGTGCATTAATTTACAATCATTGACATTCAATTGCTATTTACTGTAATTTTCCTTCTTCTTAAACTGCTCTTAATCCTACAACATTTAAACTAAGAGTTTTTAACATGCAAAGCAGTGAAGGTGTTTTTTGACCTCACCAAGGTCAGCTTTTACGGTCAAAATTATGCACGTTTTTTGCTTCAAAATTTTAATCACTCATTTGCAGTTTTTTGGGAAATATATTGAGTGGTGTGATGTTTTAAACTAATATATATATATATATATATATAATATATATATATATATATATTGTGTCCAAGACCTACCCTTGTGTCTTGGTAACGATAAAATTAGTAGAGAGAATAAAAGAATAAGAAATTTAAAAAAATATATATGTATTCATATCCAAGTACACAAAGTATATAAAGTATATTCATATTTTTGGGTTTACGATTGTGTGTATGTTAATGATCTGCCACTTTTACTACATATATAATGTGATTTATGAATAAAGTTTTTAAACAATTAGGAATTTATGTTAATTCATTTGTAAAAAAGGGTTCTTTTATATTTTACAGGAAATGCACGCGCACCATTATAAAAGCAATTTTTAGTATTCTACCTTTGACTCTGTTATTGTTTCCGAAATGTGCCAAGGTCTTCATAGTATATGTATGTATATATGCATGTATGCGTGTGGGTAGGTACGTAGGCACTAAATAACTTTGGTATACAATGACCAGAATGAAGATAGTGTGTATGAAATAAACTAATAAATTATTATTATTATTTGAAAGATATATTTATAAACGAAAGAGGGTGAGACAGTGTGATTTCGTGATTTTTAGTGTGTGTGCGCACGCGTGCGCGGCGCCTTCATGAAATTAAAAGCGAAGAAGAAAATAAGTCTGTGTATAAGAAATGAAGACTTATGCGTCTTTGTAATTAACAGTCTTTCTTGGAAGAAACTGTAAAAGGATAAGGGATTTGTCTATGTGGACAAGAGTCGTTATGAGTTCATACATCCAATGATGATGCATATGTCTGCACACGCTGTTTGCTTTCAAGTTTACATATTTGAAGCCAAACCACTTTATTCATTGTCGACATCATTGTTTTGATGTCTAACCAAATAAAAATCTGGCATCAAGGAAATATTTTTATTTGAATTCGGGCGAACTTCAGAAAGAAATTGCAATTAGCCTTGGAATGAAGCTTCTTTGACCAATAATTCATGTAACGTAGTTTGCTCGTTAGCGATAAATGTATTTTCTTATCATAAGAAATTTTCAAAGTGTGTTTTTAGTCTACAATTTGTGTGAAGTGTATATATGCACAGTAGTGACCACGCCTGTATAGTTCAGTGAGTAATACCGTTTCCCTATAGATAAGCGAAGTGGAGATACTGAGGTCTCGGGTTCGACTCCCGATGGTGCTGGTAATAATCCAAGAGTTAGCGCACTGGGGCCCATTAGTTGGCTCTCCTCATTGATTATTATTATTAACGATTAAGTCTGAGTCCAATTTCTTTTTTATGTATGTAGTTGACACAGATAGAAGAAATCAGCTAAATGTAAGAGTTTACATAAATATACTAATCTTTTAAGTGAAAACCTTTTATTTCTCAAATAGCTAGTTATATCTGCATTATTACTCATATGGAGTGGAATAACCTACTGAAGTGTCTCTTGTGCAGCCTATAGTTTCAGCAATCGTGTAAGTTTGGTAGGATTCTTCAATTTGTTCAGAGAACTTATTATTCCTACTTTTTGCCAGATGTAATAAGAAAAAACATCATTTGGTTTATGCTCACCCTGTCTTTTTTAAATATTTGAGGAAGATGTTTTATAATTCTCTGCTCCACGAAGTAAACAAAGAATAACACATGAATTCAGAGACCATGCAGATACTCTCCACAAACAAGGCAACAAGCAAAATAACAAAATTGTAATGGAGCTCAAAGTACCAAGAATCATTTCAAAAAGCCTCACACCGGGTGGTGACAATGGTCGGCCTAGAATAAATACTGTAAGGCAAGAGAGTACTATTCAACGATTCCTTAGCAAATCACTTTAAGACAGCTTCCGAAATATGTGCAACCAGTCGGAAAGACTATGACATTACTGTCAGCACGTCCACTGTAAAAAGGATGCTTTAGAAACGTGTGGATTGTAAGTAAAAGTTGCTGTCAGAGATGTTACTAAGAAAAATGCTCGAGGTTTTAAAAGAACATTAAAATTAGCGTAATGAATGGAAGAAGGTTCTTTCGAGTGATTCAAAACCAAAACTGAACTTCTTGGACATGAAATGAGTAGGGTTGTGAAAAGGTGTAGCCATGAAAAGTTCCAATCTAACGGTATCACTAAGACTGTGAAACATGGTGGTGGTTCTGTTATGATGTGGGATTGCTTCAGTTTAGCTGACGTGAGTGATTCCGTAAAAATTGGTGGGAATATGAATAAGATGCATTGTCAGAAAATATGGTTCAGTATGCATTGCCGAGTTAAGTGTATTTAATTGCTAAAAGAGTCGCCTTCCACTTTCAACAAATCACAAATAATGGAACTACTAAAGCATTCATCTATTCGTCACGATCACGACTGCGTTTGATTGCTTGGCTAAGGTATAAACAGCCATGACCGAATAGAATGCAAATCAGATAATTTATGATTACTTTTGTTTACAAACAAAGCATTCAAAATAGCGGGTAATAAATTTTTTCTGCGATGCACCAAAATTATCCACCAAACAAGTAACATTCAAACAGAGGAGTTGCATGCAAATGTGGATTTACTTTGTGAGCTGAATTTAATTAGGCAAATTTAGTTTTTAAAAAGCAAAAATTTAGTGTCATTTCCTGCTTGCAACGTTATATGCCTTTGCAGTCTACAGAGACTATTTCTTAGATCCTAGTTATGTAACCTTGCCAATAATTAGGCCTATTTTCATAAGTTCAGACCCGAATTATTCTAATATGGGGTGTGAAGTTATACTGAAGCCAAAATCAATCACGAAGTCTTTTACCCACAATATTCTTGCTTAAGCTATAGGCAGAGGCTATTTCGCGAATCTTGAAACTGAACTTTCATTAATAATTTTTAGCGTAATAGATGAACTAGCCTAGTTAATTACCCTCTACTTAAAATTTCATCATAAAATGTAATACCCTTAAACTCACTCACAATGCAGTTACTTTTGAAGTCACATTTTTATCTGTAACTCTTTAGGGTAGGCTGAGTTTTGTTTCTGTTTCTGTTTCTGTTTACGAATAGATGATATTCAATCACGATTGAAGCAATCATGATCGGGGTATCATTAATTACAGAGAGTTACAGGCTAACAAAGATCCTAAGATCCACTCCAGGTTAGCTCGAGAAAGAAGTAGAAAAGAAAGATAAGGAAAAAGGAAAAGAAGACAAGCAAATGAAAATAAAGAATACTACAAACTCTTATACCATACCTACAATTATGATAGTACTACATGAATAGTCGTCATTCAACTCCTGACTCTCACTAAGCTTATATTTCTGACCGGGATCGTACAAAATCTGTTCTTCGACTCGCCAAAAATTACTTCATCAGACAAAAATGTGAAAATCTATCCAATTCTAATTCTTCTCGCTCTTTCTAACATCTAGCTAAGAACCTCTCCAACAACTTTAATTCTTCTTTTCCTCCCCTTTTCAATTCCGACGGCTCAGTCGCTGTCTCTTCTCCTGACAAAGCTGAGCTCTTCCCCCAAACTTTTCCCTCCAACTCAACCCTGAACGATTCCGGTGTTGTTCCTCCATCTCCTCCTCCCTTTGATTTAAAATTATGTCTGAAATTAGAATCTCTTCTAAAGATGTTCTTTCTGTCCTATCTGGGCTCAACTCTAGGAAAACGTACGGTCCTGATGGTGTTCCTCCTGTTGTTCCCAAGAACTGTGCTTCTGCGCTGACACCCTGCCTAGGCAAACTCTTTCGCGTTTGCCTTTCATCTGGTATTTCCCTTTCTGCTGCAAGTTCGCTCTCATTCAGCATGTCACAAAGAAGGATGACAGCTCTCGATCATCCAATTATCGTCCACTTGCTTTGATCGTTTTACCTTTCTAAATTTTTTTAATCTGTCCTTAATAGGAAGATTCTTAATCACCTCTCTTCTTACAATCTTCTTTCAGATCGTCAGTATGGGTTCCGCAAAGGACGCTCTACTGGCGGTCTTCTTGCATATTTCTTTGACTTCTAGTTCTAATTTGGTCATCCTTTCGGGGATTCGGTGAAACCCTTTCCATTGCGATAGACGTACCAAATGTTTTTGATAGAGCCTGGCACAAATTTTTTATCTCCAAACTGCCCTCCTTTGGTTTCATTCCTCCTATCTGTGCCTTTTCCTCTGATTTCCTTTCTGGCCGATCTATAGCTGCGGTTGTAGATGGCTACTGTTCTTCTCGTAAAGCTATTAACAGTGGTGTTCTTTAGGGTTCTGTCCTGTCACCCACTCTTCCTTTTATCAGTGATGTATTAAGTCGCACTTCCTGTCCTATCCACTCCTATGCCGATGATTTCACTATTCACTTCTCCACTCATTTCACAAAACATCCCTCTCAACAGTCACTTCATGCTTCACATAGGACGGCTGTGGTACACCTGACCTCTGATCTTTGATTGGGGCAGGCAAAGCCTTGTGGCTTTCAATGCCTCAAAAACTCAGTTCCTCCATCTGGTTGCTCGTCACAATCTTCCACACGACTATCCCCTTACCTTCAACAATATATCATACAACTCAATCCTTCCTCTTCTCTTAACATTCTTGGCATTTCCTTTTCTCGTGATCCTTCCTGGAAAGATCACATATACTTTCCTTCTAAAACAGCTTCTTAGAAGTTAGGTGTGCTGTACCGGCTCCACAGTTTCTTCACCCCCACTCAATTATTGTCTCTTTACAAGGGTCTTGTTTGCCCCTGTATGGAGTTCACCTCTCATATGTGGGATGGCTCAACCCACACAGCCGTACTTGACCGGGTGAAATCTAAGACTTTTCGTCTCATCATTTCCCCGTCTCCTACTGATTGTCTTCAATCCCTCTCTCTTCGCCGCAATGTTGCCTCACTCTCTCTTTACTATCGTTATTATAACGGACACTGCTCTTCTGAACTCTAACTGCATGCCTCCTCCTTTAAGGAGAACAAGGAGTACCAGACTTTCTGCACATTCTCATTCCTTTTCTGTCCAACTATCTAACGCAAGGGTTAATCTGTATTTTCAATTTTTCATCTACTCAACCGGTCAACTCTGGAATAATCTTCCGCAATCCATCTCTCTCCCTGTCTATGACCTCTAATCTTTTAAACGCAGATTGTCCAGGCATCTCGGAAACCCTGGACCTTGATTTTGGCTCTCTTATTTTTCTATAGAGGGGTGGGGCAGTTTTGCAGGCATTCGCCTTTGTCCCCTCCTTCTTGCATAAAAAAATGTATCAAAGTATCGAGCAGACAAGGCTCTCACTCCTCCGCCAGCCACTACTGACGGAATAATTGTGAAAGAAGATTTGTAGGAAAGTAGGAAGAGTATAATGAAAAGAATAGTTTTGAGTTCATTCACACCATGCGAACTCTTATCTCGTGTACCCAGTTATGCATTAGTGACGAATAGATGACTGCTTAAAGCTTTGCTTAGAAACCTTATATTTATATTTAATGACAAATACTTAACCCAGTGATGAGAGGGTGTTCAGATGGGCCTATCCGTATGTCTAACATTAGCTAATACCTTCTTTTATTACTTTGAAACGAAATGATTGAATGAATACCCATAAGCCTTCAAAGCCATTCTTAATAGAAAACACGTGTGTGGAGTGTTTCTCCTTTATAACTCTACAAACTAAGTTTCTTTATTTTTAAGTCACTGGAACTCAAAACAGGAGAATATAAAGTTTAAATCGAAGACGGAGTATATGAACATAATTTCCTATACTGATAATCAAAAAATAAAAATAAAAACATTCTTTGAAATATCAGTTTATCGTAAACCTACGTTTACAAAGCACACCACAAAGGTTTCATCCTCCCTTTCATTAATTATAAATGTAACGAACAAACTTTAGCCAAGTTGAGTATGAAATATTTGCTCTAATTATATATTTAAAGTTTTATCATGAATTGGAATTTATTAAACAGCTACTCTTTAAAAATTATTTGTTTCCTTCTCAAATTGATTGCTACCATAATAGGCAGAACCTCGAACACCATAAACACTGAAATGTCTGCTATTGGATCAGCAGTACCAAAACAGATTTTATATTTTATGATATTCTACACTGGAGCTCCTGTGGCTGGGTTGGTTGGATTCAGGCTGCGAAAGCCCGAATTCAATTCTCCCCCGCCGTGGGTTGAGTTGGGCCGGCCAACTACTTAGGTTCAGGTGGCTGTTGGAGTTCACGCCCATTCTCTTCCGTGTGGGAAAATAAGCGTTTCAGGTATTACCTGTTTTCCTGTGTTATTTGATACCCTACATTGGAACAATGAGTTATATAACACACGTAACAAACTTGTGAAATTGTGTAAGGAATTTTATCCTGAAGTAACCATAAAAATTATATTGAAACCACCGAAACCGACTGATTCTCTCTTCAAATACAAAGACAAGATCACCACCTTTCTCCAATCGTCTACTGTATATAAGTATGTGTGCGACCACTGTAAAGGGAAAGACTAAATGACACTTAAAATTCCGTTTTCGAGCATATAGGAAAACCATTTAGCACAGATATCTCTTCAACATACCCCTGAAATCTTTGCATACGTCACCATTCTTACAGGAACAACCACCTACTTATATAATCTCGCTTCGACGTATTTGCCAGTAGCAGTTTTGGCTTTAAGTTCAGAATTATGGAGTCCCTTTTCACCTAAAAAGAAAAACCAGTTTTGAATTCAAATATGTTACGAGCAGATTTCATTTTTTTTTTAAATAATATATATATATATATATATATATATATATATATATATAGAGAGAGAGAGAGAGAGAGAGAGAGAGAGAGAGAGAGAGTATTAAATTCTATTTATATCAAGCGTTTCATGAAATAAAATCCTTATCTATTTTATATTAATAGTTAGGGTTTCAAAGTTCTGGATTCTGTTATCTAAATGTCAACGAAAATGAAATTTTATATTAAAAGAATTTATAATTTTCAAATTGTTTACGTGTCGTGTTAGTCCTAGTTTAAATACTAGTGTTAATATGTATATTTTTTAATGTTTTTGTATTTATTTATGGTGACGTTCCGTTTTATATATGGTACTTAATTGAATTTTTAATAGGATTTAAATTTTAAATTTGTTTTTAGCCCTGAAGATGGAATTTCAAATTCCGAAACGTCGGCATGTATAAATAATGAGTTTCTCAAGTTTCTGCATGGTGGTTCTCTCTATTATTTAACGACGTTTCCCATAAATATATAAATATACTGATAAACACTTTAAAATCATGCAAATTGGATATAAATAAGTATATTTAAGTTATTTAAATATGTTGCTAAAGTAAATTGAACATCAGATTTTTTTTACAAGTTCATTCACATTTGTACGACAATTGTTGTTTTTAATAGTAACAATTTTGAACAATTATGGCCTGGCACACCCACTTTTCTAAGCATAAATAACGTACCTCCAGACGCTGCTGTTAGAAGGTATTTGTAAATCGGAAGCCATCAAGTTAAAGGCAATAGAATGTTTAATGAGGCAGTGTGTATGAGTGGACTCCCAATAAAGCCTAAACCTTTATTTAGGCTCCTCTTGTTTACTCCTTTTCCGTAATATACTTGGTTTTAGCTTGTGCCCGAATTGTACATTCTAACGAAGGTGGAGTTTGTTGTCCCACCTTGGACCTACAGTTTAACGTAGTATCCGAATCACGACCCGCTAAGGAAGCCTGAAATCACAAAGTCCTAACCCGGACTCGATTCCGCGAACTCCCGATTAGCAGTCCAGAGTCCTAACCACTATATATATATATATATTGTGTATATAATATATGTGATTGCTTTTGTAATTACTAATGAATATATGCATATCCTTAATAATAATGTTGATAATAATAAATAATAATAATAATAAGTGTATTAATACAGCGTTTAATGTATTCCATACGTACTTAAATTTACCCTTTAACTTCTAGTTAGAAGTCACCCATATCCGAACAGACATTCTACATCGCTACGTTAAAACACGCTAATAATGTAGTGTTTAGTAATATATAACGTTATATATAAAACTATCAGCAGACCATAATTAAAATCGTATTAATGCAGTGTCTTTCATTACAACGTATAATTAGCAATATTTTATAAAGATCAACGAACGTAAAATATAAGTTCGGAGACTGGAATTTTATAATTTTATACAAATTTGCTTAAAAATACCAATTTACCACATTTATGTAAATGAATTTGGCATAATACCCAGCGACAGGCATAAACGTTGGTCCTATAAGCGTAACTCATTAATATCCAGTGATTGCATTGTAATTATCCAGTAAAAATGGTATATTTGAAGGTAGTTCTGTAGGATCAACTCTGCCTCGGAATTGTGTTATATTTGCCGTGTTTTGCTTGGCCATGTTTACCTTACGTGATCCCCTTTTTACCAGCGTCCGTAGCTCAGTGGGTAACACTGTCTCCCTATAAGCGAAATGAAGACACTGGGGTCAGGGTTCGACTCCCGAGAATTCTGGTAATGATAATAATACAGGAGTTAACGCACTGGGTCGTATTAGTTGGCCTGAGCGCTGTGCCAATATTTGGCCCTCCTCACTGATTATTATATACTCGAGGCATACATCAATTAAGACGAACCGTATATCCGTACATCTTACAGTACAGGGTGAACCAGAAGTTCTTTACCATAGACATATTATATTAACGTTGGAATATTCTTAATTCTATATCATTAAGGACTTCTCATTCACCCTGTACGTATATACGTATAGATACTTAATGTTTATAGCTGACGATTATCTTTACTTTTAATGTGAAGAAAGAGACATGATCATCATGTCGCCGGATTAGGCGCTCTTTATATGGGATTTATTCTTATCGTAATTATTATTATGACGTAATTTTATGGCGTTAAATGTGCCTTTTAGCTTTTGAGATGTTATCTTTACATCTGTTCAGAAATGGTGACTCTCCTAACCATTTTAATGATCCAGTAACTTGTGTATATATATATATATATATGGCTACGTCGTGGCCGATGTCGTAACACCGCTTCCCGGAGATCAGCGAAATTAAGCGACATTGGGTCTGGGTAGTAGTTGGATGGGAGACCGTCCTCCGCGCCCAGATTATGTAGCGACCCGTGGTTCGGATCCCACGTAAAGCTGTAGGTCCCCTCCGTCATATGACCTTAGATGTTGCGAAGGAGGTTAAACAACTCCAATTAAAAAAATATATATATACAGGGCGTCCCAAAAAAATGTATACACACTTTAAATAATTATAAAGGCAGTGTTTATTAAAATACATTTCATTTTCAAAATGTAATAGAATCTACAGACATTATTTAATTGTTTTGTCAACGCCTGTTTTCAAACTGACGTCCGTTCTGGTCCAGGCACTGCTGATAACGCGAAGCAATGGAATCGCAAACATCACGAAACATTTCGTTTGGTATTTGTGTGCATTCTCGTTCAATGGCTGCTCTCAATTCAGCGACTGTTGCAGGTTTTATAGCGTAGACTTTGTCTTTTAAGTATCCCCATAAAAAAAAGTCTAGTGGTGTGAGGTCTGGTGAACGCGGAGGGTATTCTACGAAACCCCTTCGTCCAATCCACATCCACATCGTGCCAAGTACCACTCGCAATACTCCACTCTTCGGTCCGGATCATCTTCATTAATAGCATGGACTAATCTTGGAATGTAACTTTTCCATTGACAGCGCTTCAAAATGCGTTGGACAGACGATTCTGAAATTCCTACCTTACGACTCGCTTGCCGCACAGATTTTCTTGGACTTTGGTGATACGTTTCCAGTACTCTTTCTTGCTTTGTGGGGCTTGTCGATGTACGTGGTCTTCCGGAACGCTTCTTGTGGACATTCTGAACAGTTCCATCGGCTTCAAACTTATCTCTAATTCGAGTGATGGTAAGTCGCGTTGGTGGATCTGTTTGAAACTCCCTCCTAAACTGTCTTTGCACTTCAACTGCGTTTTCACACTTCCAGTAGCATTTTAGAATGAATTTCCTTTGTTCAAAGCTTAGTCTGACTGCCATTATTAATTCTAATGGGTTTAACTTGGAAAGAAAGAAACATCAATTGAGCTATCAGCTGTTAAAGTGTGTATACATTTTTTTGGGACGCCCTGTATATATACATATATATATATTTTGTGTGTCTATGTGTGTGTGTGTGTATAAAAAATCAATAATAATTCTCCATTGTAATTTTAACATCTTACGTTTGTAAATTGAAAAATTTGAATTATGCATTATATATATACTGTACAGGGTGGGCGGAAAGTAGCTCCCTATTTTGGATTGGTAAAAAAATACGTATATTATCCATTTATTTCAGAAGAAATAATATGAAAAGGTAGGCATACATGGTAGGTTTTCTCTAAAATTCAATGTGGGCTCCAACTCTTTCCACCAGCTTCTGGAGCCGCCCAGGAATGGCGTCCACTGACTTTAGCAGGAACACCGGCGGGATGGAGGACATGACTTCCCGAATTCGGTCCTCCAGTTCTTCCAATGTCCTCGGTTTGGTGCGGTAGACTTTTTCCTTTACCCACCCCCAAAGAAAGAAGTCGCACGGTGTCAAGTCGGGGCTCCTGGCTGGCCATTGATGTGGACCACGACGACCCATCCAACGCCCAGGGAAGTGGGCATCCAGCCACTCACGGACAACAAGAGCGAAGTGCGGAGGGGCGCCATCTTGCATAAATATCAGATCGTCGATGTTCTCCCATGTGCTGACAACTGGCCAGACCTCGTTTCGCAACATAGCAAGGTACCGCTCAGCATTCATGGTGTTGCGCAGAAGGAACGGGCCCACAACCTGATCTGAGGTCATACCACACCACACCGTTACACTGAACCGATTCTGCCGTTTTTCAGCGGTAACCGTGCGACTTCTTTCTTTAGGGGTGGGTAAAGGAAGAAGTCTACCGCACCAAACCGAGGACATTGGAAGAACTGGAGGACCGAATTCGGGAAGTCATGTCCTCCATCCCGCCGGAGTTCCTGCTAAAGTCAGTGGACGCCATTCCTGGGCGGCTCCAGAAGCTGGTGGAAAGAGTTGGAGCCCACATTGAATTTTAGAGAAAACCTACCATGTATGCCTACCTTTTCATATTATTTCTTCTGAAATAAATGGATAATATACGTATTTTTTACCAATCCAAAATAGGGAGCTACTTTCCGCCCACCCTGTATATTTATGTAAAAATGTACATTAACATAATATACAGTTGCTACATAAAAAAAAAAGGCCACCGAAAAAATTTTAAAATAAAATTTCAGAGCTTCCAAAATTCTACTAATTAGTAATTTTTGGTTTTCTCTCTGAAATATTATTATTTTCGCTAAAAAGAATAAAATATCAAAGAAAAAGTTACCAATTACGATTATTTTTTTTTTAAATTATATTTTTATTCAGCGGATCTTTTTCTCGTAATGTTTTTGTATATATACACTTTTTTGGATGTCAATGGCGGATCTTCACATCATAAGTAGGGTAACAAATCATTTTTTTTAAACCTATAAGAGTATAACAAGGGAAAATGCTATTGGATACGGAATAAGGTCATACTATTATTTTATACAGATACTTAAAAGATTTTGCCACAGATAAAAACATCTGTTCATGCAATAATAATAATAATAATAATAATAATAATGATGATAATAATAATAATAATAATAATGAAAATGAAAATGAAAATGAAAAGGTTTATTGGCAGACTATAGTCCATATGACAAATATTATTATTAATACAATGACAGTTCATACACTAAGGATAAAATATATACAATTGATTAGAAATAATACTGCACTGTCGAAGTTAAGTGGAGCTACAGACAGACGTTTTCGTACCAAAAAGTCCATAGCTTAGAGGATAAATGGCAGGACTCATGGATAGCTTGGATGATCGGGTTGGTTGATTTTTTAATTCTTTGCATTAGACTGTGTTGAGCACGTCTTGTTACCTCCGGGAAGCTCGGAACATTGCGGGTTGCAAACATTTGCGAAGCTGAGCATCTCGGGGGTAATTTATGTAAAAGTCTAAACGACCTGTTGTACAGCAAATTTAGGGTTCTGCCAGAACTTTTTTTATAATTCACCCAGAGTTGCTGACCGTATATATTACTGCAGAAAGTACGAAAGAGTGTGTCTTTAGCTTCACTTGTACAGAAACGAAAGTTCCTTATGGTCATATTCGCTTTAGCACACAGGCTTCGAGATTGTTTTCTTATATCCGAGTCATCACTCAAGGAGCTGGTAATAGTTTGACCCAAATACTTAAACTCTTGTACTTCCTCAATTACTTCACCATTCATTTTAAACCTTATATCAGCTGGCTGATTACAGCTTTTAGGATGAAATTGCATAACCTTAGTTTTTGTCACATTAAAAAGAATATCATGTTTCTGCGAATACACTTCGCAGACTTTTAGTAGCCGATCCAGACCTTTAACAGAGGGACTTATTAACACCATATCATCGGCATAAACTAAGTTATTTATCCTTGTGTTATCTATACAACATCCTACTGTTGCCTCATTAAGTGAAGCAATTAATCCGTCAATATACACATTAAACAGCATAGGGGAGAGCAAGGAGCCTTGTCTCACCCCACAAGAGGAGCCAAAACACTCGGATAGTACATTGCTTCACCTAACAGTGAAAGATTGGTGGGAATACCAAAATTTCAATAAATTTAATATGTACATGGGAACCTTCCTGTCTTCTAGTTGCAAATAAAATATTGTGGTTCACCCTATCATATGCCTTACTTATATCAAGGAAACAGCTATAAATGGTTGAATTACTGTCAATGTATTTAGATATTGTTTCTTTAAGTACATAGATACACAGGTCAGTTGAGTGGGACCTTTTAAAGCCAAACTGATTAGGAGATGTCCATAGGAAATCATTTAATCGGAGTAACAAGAGTTTTTCTAGTAGTTTCGAGAAGCAGGAAGCGACAGCAATAGGCCTGTAATTATTGCTGGACAGAATGTCTCCATACTTATTTTTGACCAGGGGCAAGATATATACCCTCATGAACTCTGCAGGGATATAGCTATGAGCAAGCATGGCTGATAGGAGCAATGATATATGCAGACATACTACGTCATTTGCATATTTTAAGTGCTCATTCGATAATAATAATAATAATAATAATAATAATAATATTGTAACGATTCAGGTTAATTTTTAATATGAAATACATGTTTCTTGACAAAGTTATATATATATTAGTGATGTAGGTCGCATCCGCATCCGCGGAACATCCGCACATTTTCTCGCATCCGCATCCGCACTTTGCACTGCGGATGTCGTGCGGATGTGGACCGTTGAGATAAAACGTCATTAATAAGCGGAAATTACCAAATTCTACTATAATAATAGAACTAGTTCATTTGCGCAAAAGTGATGCAAGCGACCTACTTAGATCCACGTTGCAAAGCTAAGTTATTTTCACCTAGTACATTAGAACGAGTTAAATCGTCACTTGGCAAAGCAGTTGAAGATCTTCAATCTCTTGAATCTGTCGCTTCGCCACCCACCAAAAGAATAAAAGTTTCAGTGACAGAACCAACACCTTCAACAAGCAAATCTATCACAGAATCTCTCTCTCAGTTTCTTGAGTCAAGCAGCGATGACGAGACCTACGCGATGTCAAAAGATGTAGTAAAAATGATCGAGAGCTATCACCAAGAAAAACGCCTGGCTGCATGTGACAATCCTATTAGTTGGTAGAAAAATACGCAGAATATCTATCCATACTTGAGTAAACTTGCAAGGAAACAATTAGCACGTCCTCCAACAAGCGTACCAAGCGAGAGATTATTTAGCAGTGCTGGATTAATATATGATGAAAAGAGAAACAGACTGGCAGCAGAAAAGGCAGAAAAATTAATGTTCCTTAAGCATAACCTTCCTATAATTAAGTTTGAATATTAAACGATGAACATCTTAGTTTACTTTATTTTAATTACTCATTTATAAATATGCCTAATAAAACTTTAAACTTAATATAAATAGTTATCAAGCAATTAAAGATCTCTTTCTATAAGGGTGGAGGTTGGGGAAAGAGGTCGGGTAACACAATTATGGTTTCTAATTGTGGCTGAAACTCAACAAAATATAACGAATTTATTTGCAGACGAATTCACTAATTGATTTCTATATCAGTTAGATGCTTGCTATTATTTTATATGTTCAGGGAAAAGTACAGCAATTATTGTACAATTAATCAATTATATACATTATAGCTACAGCTATCTCTATATAATAACTTATTATATACGTTAAACACAACAAATCTCGAATATATCCTAAAAAATAACGAAAATGTAGACATCCGCATCCGCATCCGCGGATGTTGAAATCAAACATCCTCATCCGCATCCGAGGATGTGAAAAAAATGACATCCGCTACATCACTAATATATATATATATATATATTATATATATATATATGTGTGTGTATGTGTGTGTGTGTGTGTGTGTGTAATATAAAGAATATATTTAAAGTAATTTATAGTTTTTTTTGGAATCTGTAAAATTACTACGTATAATAAGGCGCTATTATCGTATGCACACGGGTAAAATTTGGCTATTGAGTATATAACAAAGGATAAATGTAAATTAGGACTTTGGTTTAAATATTCATTAAAGATATAAATCATTTTGGAGTGTATTATTTTTTCTAAAGACAGACGGTAGCGAGTGAATAATAATAATAATAATAATAATAATAATAATACTAATTAACATATTTAAAGATTTTTTGGTCTCTCTCTCTCTCTCTCTCTCTCTCTCTCTCTCTCTCTCTCTCTCTCCACGTTTTAAATTGCATCAGTCAATTGTCAATTTCATATTAAAATCTTGACAGGTTTCACTCTAAGAGGACGTATGGTTCATCCAGTCCATTAGAGTACCCTTCAACAGCACTGTCCATATAATTAGAATTGATTCAATCAGATGGCGTATATGAAAATCCAAATTATGCATTGCTCGGACAAGGTAATTGGAGAGCCGAAATTTAGTTTAGGTATTGTTCTGATGTTATCACATTTGGGTTACGAGCTTAATGTGTGAAAAAGAAATTAGATGAGCGCTTTAAAGAGAACAAGCATATATATATATATATATATATATATATATAGATAGATAGATAGATAGATAGGAATTGCCTTCAAAATTATATTAAACTCGCTCAGCTGAATTTTAAATAGGTAAATATATTTTATGATGGAAGGGTGACTGTTTGTTTCTTTTCGTACCACTTTTTACGCGCTCTATATAATCTGAGGGACTTAAAAAGGAGTTGAACGATGGCGGGATACTACTACTACTACTAATAATAATAATAATAATGATTATTATTATTATTATTATTTTTATAAATGTTGAGGTAAATTATCACTATCAGCGATATCAAATTTTTGAAATTCTTTTTCATGATAAAGTATTCAAGAGTAAATTTATCGCGATTGAATGTCCAAATATGCCCATTTTGTTATTTAAATTACCAACAAAGTTTGCATATTATATACTAAATTAGTATATATAATATATATATATATATATATATATATATATATATATATATATATGAAAAGAAGGATCAACACAACGGCAAACATTTTCATTTATTTGTACATCAGACGTTTCGACAAATCTTTTGTCATCATCAGTGAGTTAAGTCTTAAAACCTTAAAACAAAATTGAAAAGTGAAAGTTACATCAATACAATATTAAGACCATTAAAATTAAAACCTTAAAGCAAAATGAAAATTGCATCAATACAAAATTAAAACATTTAAATTTCATCACTATAAAAACTAAAATTAAATTAAATTTCATCACTATAAAAACTAAAATTAAATTACCTCAATAGGTAAATACACAATGTTTACATCCACCTCCATACTTGGCAAAGTCTAAGAGGACTAGGTGGTCAGGATTAGAAAGGGTATATCTGTGAAACACGGTTGGTTGTCAAAAGAGTCGTAATTTGTAGGATGAGCTATTATTATTAAGGGAGGGTTTGTTTCTATAGATGTACAAAGATTCTAAAATTCGGAGTTCTGTAAGGTTATTGGATCTAGTTAAAATTTCAAACTGAGTTTTGTGAAGGGGATGGTCGTTTTCATTACTGTGGTTTCTAATTGCGGATTGTGGAGGGCTACTGAGGGGACGGTTGGTACGGACTGACAAGCCCAAATGTTGAGAAAGGCGCACCTCCAGTTGGAGTTGAGTGCTGCCAATATACGCAGCCTTACAGCTGTCGCACGTGTATTTGTAAACAACATTGGGGCATACAGTTTTGGGGAATTCATCTTTGAACTTTAAAAAATTTGATAATTTAAGTGGGTTGACGAAGGCGAATCTAAAATTTATTTGGGGATAACTAGACTTGAGTAGTTTGGACAATTCACCTCGAATACGCAATGATAAATAACCATAAAAAGGTAATTTAATATATCTGGTTTCTTTTTGTACTGTAGTTACGGGGAGTTTAGTATCAAAAGTGTTATTTAAAAATTTCTTTAATTGGTTATCGAATAGATGAGAAGGGTAGTAATTGTTAATAAAGTACTGTTTTAAAAATTTAAATTCTTCGTTTAACGAAAAGTAATCCGAACAAATACGGTAACTTCTTGTTAATAATGTTACTATAGCACTAATCTTATATTTATAAAACATACAACTTAAATAATTGGTTCCCAAGCCAGTAAAAGTTTGTTTCCGAAATAGTGAAGTATGGAACTTATTATGGGCCCGTTTAACTAAAACATCCAGGAAAGGTAAACTATTATTTGTTTCGTTTTCACACGTGTACTTAATATTACTATGTTGTTTATTAAGATAATCAAGAAAAAGTTTTACGTGTGAAGGATGGTTAAATATTAAGAAAGTGTCATCCACGTATCTTCTGTAATATATGGGTTTAAAACTACTAGGACAATTTTTCAACCAAATTTCTTCCAAACTATATAAATCATGGCTACATAAATTATTAAATTTGGAGCTTCAATCGAAAACTAAAACAGTGAGTTTTCTCAAGCTGAAATATAAAAATTCTCTGTTTGGTCTAAAATCTAGGGTGTCTTATATTGATTATCATTGTTTAGTTACTAAATTTCAAACTTGCTGTGATAAAACTGTCAACAGACATAAAGGATACATGCTGCCAAATTGGAAAAATTGGGATCACTCAGTCGTTTTTTAATAATCCAGATAAATTGTAATTTCTCTAATAAAGTTTTAAGTATTAGAGAGAAAGAAATATTGTCGTTAGGCTTAAATTTTGATCTACCTCATTATAAACTAAATTTTTATAAATTTTTCTCTGGCTTTGAAAATCTTCTCATGAATATTAAGATTGTGAGATCCGACCAAATTTCTCGTTTCATAACTTGGTAAAACAAGTGGAGAGCATCTCTTTAAGAATTTTACAATTTTAAACCCCATAAGGTGTTTTCCCCTCTTTAATAAGCAAGATTTTAAAATTCTTATAATTTGAAAAAGGATAACTCTGTCATCATTACAAAACCGGATAAGGGTAGTAAAGGAGTAGTGCTGATTGATTCAACAGTTTACATAAATAGAATGGAGACAATTTTGTCGGATACGTCTAAATTTAAAAGGGTAAAAGAGAATGTTCTGTCTAAATTACTAAAACTCGAAGATAAACTTAATAGGTGTTTGCGTAAATTAAAAAATAGTAATATTATTGCTGACAATACATACAATTTTTATTTGCTTCTGGTTCTAATCCAGGAATTCATATGGTTTACCTAAAGTCCACAAGCCAAACTTCCACTAAGACCTATTCTTTCGGCATGTGGTACATTCAATTATAACTTAGCCAAATTCTTCGTTCCCTTGCTTTCAAAACTCACCTTTAATGATTATTCTATTAACAACTCGTTTGATTTTGCTAAAGAGATAAAAGAGATCAATCATGCCGATTCTCTTACTATGGCCAGTTTTGATGTCTCATCATTGTTTACTAATGTCCCGTTAAAAGAAACATTAAATATCATACTAAATAAGTTATTCACTACTGATAATACTCTTATTAATGGCCTCACTCAGACTCAATTTAAAAACCTTCTCGAAATAGTGTGTTTGATAATCTTTTCTTATTTAATAGCAACCTTTACAGCCAAATTGATGGGGTAGCTATGGGTTCCCCGTTAAGCCCAACACTAGCAAATGCATTTCTTTGCCATTACGAAGAAATTTGGTTGAAAAATTGTCCTAGTAGTTTTAAACCCATATATTACAGAAGATACGTGGATGACACTTTCTAATATTTAACCATCCTTCACACGTAAAACTTTTTCTTGATTATCTTAATAAACAACATAGTAACATTAAGTACACGTGTGAAAACGAAACAAATAATAGTTTACCTTTCCTGGATGTTTTAGTTAAACGGGCCCATAATAAGTTCCATACTCACTATTTCGGAAACAAACTTTTACTGGCTTGGGAACCAATTATTTAAGTTGTATGTTTTATAAATATAAGATTAGTGCTATAGTAACATTATTAACAAGAAGTTACCGTATTTGTTCGGATTACTTTTCGTTAAACGAAGAATTTAAATTTTTAAAACAGTACTTTATTAACAATTACTACCCTTCTCATCTATTCGATAACCAATTAAAGAAATTTTTAAATAACACTTTTGATACTAAACTCCCCGTAACTACAGTACAAAAAGAAACCAGATATATTAAATTACCTTTTTATGGTTATTTATCATTGCGTATTCGAGGTGAATTGTCCAAACTACTCAAGTCTAGTTATCCCCAAATAAATTTTAGATTCGCCTTCGTCAACCCACTTAAATTATCAAATTTTTTAAAGTTCAAAGATGAATTCCCCAAAACTGTATGCCCCAATGTTGTTTACAAATACACGTGCGACAGCTGTAAGGCTGCGTATATTGGCAGCACTCAACTCCAACTGGAGGTGCGCCTTTCTAACATTTGGGCTTGTCAGTCCGTACCAACCGTCCCCTCAGTAGCCCTCCACAATCCGCAATTAGAAACCACAGTGATGAAAACGACCATCCCCTTCACAAAACTCAGTTTGAAATTTTAACTAGATCCAATAACCTTACAGAACTCCGAATTTTAGAATCTTTGTACATCTATAGAAACAAACCCTCCCTTAATAATAATAGCTCATCCTACAAATTACGACTCTTTTGACAACCAACCGTGTTTCACAGATATACCCTTTCTAATCCTTTGACCACCTAGTGTCCTCTTAGACTTTGCCAAGTATGGAGGTGGATGTAAACATTGTGTATTTACCTATTGAGGTAATTTAATTTTAGTTTTTATAGTGATGAAATTTAATTTAATTTTAGTTTTTATAGTGATGAAATTTAAATGTTTTTAATTTTGTATTGATGCAATTTTCATTTTGCTTTAAGGTTTTAATTTTAATGGTCTTAATATTGTATTGATGTAACTTTCACTTTTCAATTTTGTTTTAAGGTTTTAAGACTTAACTCACTGATGATGACAAAAGATTTGTCGAAACGTCTGATGTACAAATAAATGAAAATGTTTGCCGTTGTGTTGATCCTTCTTTTCATCTGTAAGCTCCGGTTCCCTAAGGAGAAGTCAATAGCTTTGATATATATATATATATTATATATTATATATATATATATTATATATATATATATATATATATGGAAGCGCATTTGCCAACGATGTGGGAGTGAGTATGCCCCAAGGGTCATTAACAGGGTAAACGGCCAACTCAACCAACTCAGGAGCCAGCAGGCAGGAGCGAACCAGAGCCTCACCGCTCAAAGCCCACCACCGTAACCACTGAGTTACGGGTGTCCACACACACATATATATATATATATATATATATATATATATATATATATATAGCGGATCGACAAGAAATAGACCAACAAA
The DNA here is from genome assembly GCA_023014485.1 of Bathynomus jamesi. Taxonomy (NCBI): domain Eukaryota; kingdom Metazoa; phylum Arthropoda; class Malacostraca; order Isopoda; family Cirolanidae; genus Bathynomus; species Bathynomus jamesi. Next base: position 74,801 of record JAJOZX010012781.1, on the reverse strand, counting down.
TAGACAGAAATACTTTCCTTCCACGCTACCATCAAACAGTCTTGGAACACACGTGGGCAAACAAACAATGGAAAGTCTGTTTCTTCCCAAAGAGTGCGAACGAAAACCCTTATCAACTAAAGGACGCGCTCACAAGGCGTCTTAAGAATTGGCGGGAAGTCCTACGTCACAGGAACTACGTATAAAAGCGAGCTTCCACTTGCTTTCATTCTCACTCTCACTCACTGGTACTCACATCATCGAACGTGAGCAACGTCCATCAACCGCTTTCCGGCCCCCTGGCCGAGGGCCGCGGCCGCTACTTTCTTCAAGGCCTACAATTTATCATCAAGTAAGATCTACAGACCACCTGTAGAAGCAATCCTTCGAGGCCCAACCGGAATCGTTTCGGGCCTGCGGTTTGCCGGGTCGGCCTTCAAGTTTCTCCACGTTCCTCGAGATATCTTCCGCACCACAGGCCTACGCCTGCAATATCACAAGGCCAGCCTGCACCTCGAGAAGTAACATCACCTCAGGCCTCAACGAAGCCTACACCCATCATCTCAAGAGGCTTAACGGACAACGACAACTCGAGTTTTCGGTAATAGATCTTTCTCCAACCCGCCTTCAAGAGTTTACATCGTCCTAAGATAAGTACCTCCTATTCTAAGTACTCTTGTGAAGCCTACATTAGCCTACCGCCGAACGGTAGGCTATACTCCCAAAGTGTGTAATCACGCGTTCCAACTGACTCTCGTGAAAGAACGCAGTAGGCCTGTCATCCAATTCAAGTGTCATTACAATACCGTAATTCCGCGTATCATCCGTCATTATGTTCAATTCATATATTTATGTGTTAACTAAATATTCTCTTGATGTAATCACTTAACATCACATAATGGTCTTATATATAAATGATATTTGTGTATTTGTCAAGCATTTCAATCCATTATTATTAGGCCGCATCAATTATTCCTTGTGCATCCATGCAATCATTTAGCCTACATAATCAGTGTCAAGTATTCCATTCAATGTATCAAACGCACGTGCATTCTTTATATCATTTACTAGGCCCATTCAATGTTCCATGCCGCATGCCATTTACATACCATCGATGAGTATTACATTATTATTTACGTGTCAATTAAGCTATTAACATTTCATCTTATTAGCTAAGTCTATGTCATAAGCATAACGTAAAACTACCAATTCATTACTGTCAATTATTTGTTATATCACAGTGAATAAAATAACGGCTTTATTTTCATAATAAACTACAAAACCCATAAGGTGTCTTTTATAACCTTAATATTAATTTGCTTGGGTGAAAACCAAGCTGGTGACCTCGCTGCCATTTCGGTCACTTCCAATAGTATGGTGGATCTACTCAAATAACCTATCATTAATAAGCAATCAGTCATTGCCTTAATCAATCAGTGCATACAACAATTAAATCATTATCACCTTAAACGGTTAAAACTAGGTCCACTATATATATAGGGTGAACCAAATGTAGGTGGACAGTAAATGATAACGTTTATTTTGAGAATACATATTTAATTTTTTTGTATACTATAATACAAAATAAAATTTAAATAAATTTAGTTATAATATTTAATATAATATAACACAAACACCATAGTTATAATGAACACCATAGTTATAATATAATATAACACAAACCGTATTCAACCTACTGTCCACCTACTTTTGGTTCACCGTGTATATATATATATATATATATATATATATATGTGAATAGAAACGACATAAGTATTAAGGAACGTCTCTGCACACGAGGAGGAGAGATCACGAATAAATGGCCCTGGGTTCGATTCCCGGGCGGTTCGCCTCATTTTTCATTTATTCGTGATCTCTCCTCCTCGTGTGCAGAGACGTTCCTTAATACTTATGTCGTTTCTATTCATTTATATACTGCGTGGTCATTGCAGTTATATGCGCATATTCACGATTTGCGAGGGTGCCCTCTCAGGGCATTGGTTTCTGCCCTATGTGGGAGAATTTCGATTTGTGATTAATTGAGGTCCGTAGCATAATGGTAGCGCATCCAACCGGCAATTGGAAGGCCCTGGGTTCGATTCCCGGGCGGTTCGCCTCATTTTTCATTTATTCGTGATCTCTCCTCCTCGTGTGCAGAGACGTTCCTTAATACTTATGTCGTTTCTATTCATTTATATACTGCGTGGTCATTGCAGTTATATGCGCATATTCACGATTTGCGAGGGTGCCCTCTCAGGGCATTGGTTTCTGCCCTATGTGGGAGAATTTCGATTTGTGATTAATTGAGGTCCGTAGCATAATGGTAGCGCATCCAACCGGCAATTGGAAGGCCCTGGGTTCGATTCCCGGGCGGTTCGCCTCATTTTTCATTTATTCGTGATCTCTCCTCCTCGTGTGCAGAGACGTTCCTTAATACTTATGTCGTTTCTATTCATTTATATACTGCGTGGTCATTGCAGTTATATGCGCATATTCACGATTTGCGAGGGTGCCCTCTCAGGGCATTGGTTTCTGCCCTATGTGGGAGAATTTCGATTTGTGATTAATTGAGGTCCGTAGCATAATGGTAGCGCATCCAAACCGGCAATTGGAAGGCCTGGGTTCGATTCCCGGGCGGTTCGCCTCATTTTTCATTTATTCGTGATCTCTCCTCCTCGTGTGCAGAGACGTTCCTTAATACTTATGTCGTTTCTATTCATTTATATACTGCGTGGTCATTGCAGTTATATGCATATATATATGTGTGTGTGTGTGTGTGAGTAATCAATTTTACAACTTATTTAATATGTAAAACAAATACATAAAAAAAAGAACAACATTCGAAATCCTGGAATAAGTACGGAGTTTTTGAAAAAATATTATGATGCATGAAACAGTTCCTATTTGAAGTCATCGATCACTATAATTGTCAAGTCAATTTTCAATCAATCAAAATTTAGGTTTTTTTATCTTTGCCCTTTTCGCATCACACCCCCGCAACCTCGTTGTTAATGGGGTTATTCAGTAACCCCTTATATATATATATATATATATATATATATATATATATATATATATATATCGTACTGGACTGTCGCTATAAACTGATTCTAAGGCTTAAGTTTCCGTAATTCTTTCTTGTAAACTCTTTGCCGAAATTGGTTTTAAAATAGCGTCAATTATTAATATTGGATAAAGGGATTTCGTTTTGTAGAACAGAAAATGAAACTGATTGATTGAAAGGAACAGAAAGACATCGGTGGAGAGAATAGATCTCTTTAGTTCGAAAGTTTATATATATATATATATATATATATATATATATATATATATATATATAGTATAAAATGAGTATAAAAATAGATAAATTGGATAGATACATTCTATATTACATTGCATCTGTCCGTTTAGAGAGAGAGAGAGAGAGAGGAGAGAGAGATTTCATGATAAGAGTATGAATTAAGGATAAGTTTTCACGATAAGTATGAGTTAATGATTAGCCCTTTACATTTTTTTTTCTGCGCAATTCTTCAACACGTAAATTGCTGTTACTGAAATAATGATGAAATAATTCCTTCCGTAAATATAAAGAATTTAAATCAAATTTCATTTAATACGAACTTGCTGAAAGGAAGTCAAAAGTCATTCAGTTTTATAGAGTAATAATTTTTTGTTTAAGGCCAAAACCATCATCATGATGCGAAAACAATGAAGGAAAATTTAGTCTTCGTGACTAATTGCCGTAATTTTAATATAATTTTGATATTTATCATTTTTTCAAATTTATTTGCTATTTCTAAAAAGAAACAGGACAAAATGATAATATATATTGTAATAAATAAACTGAAAAACGCAACCACAACATATGTATCTCTCTATCTATATATCTATATATATATATCTATCTATCTATCTATCTATCTATATATATATATATATAGGGTGAACCAAATGTAGGTGGACAGTAAATGATAACGTTTTTTTGAGAATACATATTTAATTTTTTTGTATACTATAATACAAAATAAATTTAAATAAATTTAGTTATAATATTTAATATAATATAACACAAACACCATAGTTATAATGAACACCATAGTTATAATATAATATAACACAAACCGTATTCAACCTACTGTCCACCTACTTTTGGTTCACCGTGTATATATATATATATATATATATATATATATATATATATATATACTGTATATAGAATATGGCCGATTGATGGATGCTCTGTTGATGCATGGTTGGTATGAACTATATACGGCAGTGGTTCTTAGCCTTTTTAGGCTGCGACTCAAATTCTGGTCGCGGGGCTAGCTCGGTGACCCATACCTTCAAACATTTCCTTCGTAACAGATGATAAAATAAATAATTAATGGCAAAGTGATTTGGGATAACATAAATAAATGATAAATGACAATTTAATGACCCAGTTAAAGTGGCTTGGACACCAAAGTTTTGGTCGCGACCCAGGGGTTAAGAACCACTGATATACAGAATATACCTTTGGACACGAAAGTGTTACGTGTTCCTTCGGGTGTTGAAATATGCGTCAGGTTGTACTAACTTTTACCTTGTCGTAGCGTAACAGTCAGCGCCCTCGCCTTTTACTCAAGAAGTGTTGGGTTTGAATTGTAGTGAGGACAGTGTTGCATTTTATATATATATATATATATATATATATATATATATATATATATATATATATATATATATATATATATTATATAATATATATGGGAATGAACTCAGAATGGTTCCCTGAGTTTTTTATGATACACACAGACCGTGCATGGAACAAGGGACTCTTCTGGGATAATTAAATCCACTATAGTCCGAATAAGTAATGGTAAATGACAAATACCATAGTTTTTCTTTTTCATGATGCAAGCCCGACGTGGGCAACGGGTCTCTCGCAAAGAGGTCCCATAAATATAGTTTCCCTCACCAGCTATCTGCAAAGCAGACAGGATCCAGCTTTGGGACATGGATCTAGGGTCCCAAAGCTGGATCCTGTCTGCTTTGCAGATAGCTGGTGAGGGAAGCTATATTTATGGGACCTCTTTGCGAGAGACCCGTTGCCCACGTCGGGCTTGCATCATGAAATAGAAAAACTATGGTATTTGTCATTTACCATTACTTATTCGGACTATAGTGGATTTAATTATCCCAGAAGAGTTCCTTGTTCCATGCACGGTCTGTGTATCATATATATATATATATATATATATATATATATATATATATATATGTTACCCATTTATCTATCAAAGAAAAGATGAACAATTGGTGAACTGCGCATCGCCTCTCCGGGACGGGAATCGAACCCGGAGCCGATGGATGCGTAGTCGGTGATGCCAACCACCACACCACCGAGGCGCATATATATATATATATATATATATATATATATATATATTCTTGCATTAAGTTATTAATAAAGTTATACATGGTTCCCGACTTGAAATTTTCGTTAGTTTTTCGTTATTCCGGAATTAAATGAACAAAAATGTATCGGAAGCAAATTATATGTACTTTAATAATGACATTATAGCGTGGTTTATGATTTTTAATAATTGTGAGAAAGGAGGAGAAGTATAACGAAAGGTGATAATGATAACGATCATGATTGTGATTTATTAATAATGATAATGACATTAGTAGATTTAATAACACTAATATTCACCGATAAATAATTAACTCCCGTAAAAATAGTATGGTGATGATAATTATTAAATGGATGACTCCCATTCGGTATTATTCACGGCTAAATCTTATATAACCTGTAGCCTACGATAATTAGGTACGCCTTATATAATAATATACTGTATATTACTTATATACGGAGAAGTTAACCGGTGAATTCAAACCCAAGTCAGTGTGCATATATACACATTTTATTAAGGCTACAATGAGATGAAATCGTTCCAAGCTATAAAGTCTAACTGCGAAATTAAGTAAATAATAATAATTGAGTTAAAATTTAAGTATAAAATACATACAATTTAGGGAAAAATGTTCGCCTAGAAACTTAAAATTTCTAGAAACAAAAGTTTCTAATCAGTAACGATTGGATTTTGTTTTTAAAATTTTATTAGTCACCAAAAGAATAAAATATACAAAGAAAAACGATATTGCCAATTCGTAAACTTTGTTTCTAGGCGAACTTTTTTCCGAAACTGTATAAAATGCTGGCACCAACCAGGGTAACCTAGTAGTAAAGCTTCGGCTCGGCCTTCAGATTTCAGCTATTAAAGTACTTCTCTGGCTCTTTCTTGGTGGGGTATCGTGCTTTGGATCTCACGTAAAGCCGTTAGGTCCTCTCCGTCGTGGAACTTTAGCTGTTACGGAGGTTTTAAACATCCAAAAACATTATTAGGTTTCAGAATGGTGCCTTTAGGAACAACTTCACTCCTTTGATGTACCCGGTACGTCATAGCAACCAGTGTAAAATATCTCATATTTTGCGCGAAGGAGTGAAGGGGTTATTAGTATTCTGTGCGCGAAGGATGACTTGTGCCAAAGAGGATAAACAAACTCCAGTGAGTTATTGACACTCAAACATCATCAAACGATATAATTTATGACTTGAAACTTCGTCATGCTTGCTTTTCATACAATATTGTAAAACTTCGTCTCGAGTAAACAAATGTTTATAGCTGTACATTTTGAATATATTTCTGAAACTTACATTCTCGTCTAGGTTAAAGGGTGTTGTCTCTTAACATATTTCATCGTATACATCAATCAAGGCTTGTACCTGTCGTGTGTATACTCGCTTTATCTGAATAACAGATAATGTATGAGAATTATGACGTAGAAAGGTCGTCATTATCTGGCATCGATTAAATATTTTAAGGAAAAGTAAAGCAAGTGGGGTTTTTAAAGGTCATACTGCTGAAGTTTCAAAATATATAATATATATATCTTGTTGCTGTTCCGTGCGTTGGTCTCTCTTCACACGGAGGTCAAGCTGGTGGCTCCGCCTCTAGGTCTGGCTTGGTGGAGGAGTGAGTTGCTTTCTTGAGCTCTCCACCGTACATAGCCAGGTACACCCGGCTCATCTGGTACCGTCCTGAGCCTGGCATCTAGTCTTCTCTTGAAGACTTCAACTTTGACCCCTGTAACGTTTCTGAGGTCCTTTGGAAGCTGGTTGAAAAGTCTTGGCCCCCTGACAACCAAGTTATTTTCCTTCAGTGTTGAGGAGGTCCCTTGTCGGGCCTTTAATTTGGGACACTACACATTCTGCCTTTCCTATTTTCTAGTGTTGTCTGAATGGTAATTGGGTTCGTTTTAGGTGTGGTACCAGTTTTTCGATCATTTTCCAGATGTAGATTATGGTGTACCTCTCTCTTCTTCTTTCCAGGGAGTACAGATTTAGTTTACGTAGTGTTTCCCAGTAGTTGAGTTCTTTGCAGTCATCAATCTGGCTGTGAAATGTCTTTGCGTTTCTTCTAGTTTATTAGTTTCTTCCTTTTTATATGGGGACGTCAAAACTAAGCAGTATTCAAGTTTTGGTATAATCAGTGTTTTTAGCAGGGCAATCATTACTGTCCCGTCCTTTCTTTTGAAATTCTCAGTACCTGTCCCGCGACTCTTTTTACTTTATTTATCGCTATCTGATTTTGTGTTTCGAATTTCGCATCATCTGTCATTATTACCCCCAGATCGATCACTTTTGTGCTTCTCTGAATTTCCTGCCTATCTGGCATAATATGCAGTCTGTTTAAGTTCCCCTTTTCTACCGTATCTCAAGAGCCGAAATTTCTCGGTGTTAAATGTCATATTGTTATCTTCTGACCATTTGTATATTTTGTTCGTGTCCCTCTGCAAGGCTTCCACTTCATTTACATCGCTGATTTTTCTGCTGATCTTTGTATTGTTTTCAAAGGATGTTACTATACTCTTGCTGTTTACTCTGCTGTCTATGTCTGTTAGCATGATAATGAACAGAAGTAGGGCCACTACTGTCCCTTGTAGTACTGAGCTGCGTACTTCCGATTCTGATGATAGTATACCTTGAATTTTGACGACCTGTACACGTTCTCTGAGGAAGTTGTAGATCCATTTTCGCACTTTGCCTGTTATTCCTATATATTTCATTTTATGTGCTATTATACCGTGATCACATTTGTCGAAAGCTTTAGCAAAATCTGTGTATATGACATCATAGTTGTCATTGCCTTCCAGTGCATCTAGGATATTGTTGTAGTGTTCTATCAGTTGTGATAGGCATGATCTATCTGATCGGAATCCGTGCTGATTTTCGTTGAATCTTTCCACTGTCTCCAAGAAATCACAAATTTTCTCTCTAACTATTCTTTCAAATACTTTGGTGAGGTGGGACATCAAGACACTGGTCTGTAGTTCTTTGCTTGAGATCTGTCCCCTCCTTTATATATAGGGACAATGTTTGCTCTTTTCAAGATGTTCAGTATTTCCCCAGTGTCTATATATATATATATATATATATATATATTATATATATATATATATATATATTATATATATATATATTCCCCAGTATATATATATATATACCGTATATGCGCTTCGGTGGTGTAGTGGTTAGCGTCGCTGACTACGAATCTATCGATTCCGGGATCGAGACCAGGTGACGGCAGACGGCGCACAGCAAAATCCAGCTGTTTATCCTTCCACACAGTAAAAAAAAATTGGTTGGTAGATAAATGGGTACCCTGGATAGCCTAGTGGTTAAGACGCTGTGCTGCTGGTGGAGCGTGGTTCGGATTCCACGTTAAACTGTAGGTCTAAGGTGGAGTGACAAACTTGACCTTCGTCAGAATGAACAATTCTGGCGGAAGCTAAACCACGGAGGACATACACAGTACACAATTACGAACACAGTTAGGTAGACCAGCCATGAGTGGATCCAGGGTCTTTGTTGGTCTGAAACATTGTAACATATATATATACTGTATATATATATATATATATATATATATATATATATATATGATACACACAGACAGTGCATGGAACAAGGAACTCTTCTGGGAAAATTAAATCCACTATAGTCCGAATAAGTAATGGTAAATGACAAATACCATAGTTTTTCTTTTTCATGATGCTAGCCCGACGCGGGCAACGGGTCACTCGCAAAGAGGTCCCATAAATATAGCTTCCCTCACCAGCTATCTGCAAAGCAGACAGGATCCAGCTTTGGGACATGGATCTAGGGTTTAAAGCAGCGTAGCCCTGCTACATTTAGAACCTCAATATAAGCAAAAGACTCGCTGCCTTCACGTCAGATTGAATACATAAAAGAAAAAGGGGTAACTATTATATTTTTAGCCAAAAACCAAAACTTAAACCTCAACTGGTAGAATTGAGCGTCCACTTTTCAAGGCACATAACATGTCCGTTTCAAGATGGGAATGAACTCAGAATGGTCCCCTGAGTTTTTTATGATACACACAGACAGTGCATGGAACAAGAAACTCTTCTGGGAAAATTAAATCCACTATAGTCCGAATAAGTAATGGTAAATGACAAATACCATAGTTTTTCTTTTTCATGATGCTAGCCCGACGCGGGCAACGGGTCACTCGCAAAGAGGTCCCATAAATATAGCTTCCATCACCAGCTATCTGCAAAGCAGACAGGATCCAGCTTTGGGACATGGATCTAGGGTTTAAAGCAGCCTAGCCCTGCTACATTTAGAACCTCAATATAAGCAAAAGACTCGCTGCCTTCACGTCAGATTGAATACATAAAAGAAAAACGGACATGTTATGTGCCTTGAAAAGTGGACGCTCAATTCTACCAGTTGAGGTTTAAGTTTTGGTTTTTGGCTAAAAATATAATAGTTACCCCCTTTTTCTTTTATGTATTCAATCTGACGTGAAGGCAGCGAGTCTTTTGCTTATATTGAGGTTCTAAATGTAGCAGGGCTAGGCTGCTTTAAACCCTAGATCCATGTCCCAAAGCTGGATCCTGTCTGCTTTGCAGATAGCTGGTGAGGAAGCTATATTTATGGGACCTCTTTGCGAGTGACCCGTTGCCCGCGTCGGGCTAGCATCATGAAAAAGAAAAACTATGGTATTTGTCATTTACCATTACTTATTCGGACTATAGTGGATTTAATTTTCCCAGAAGAGTTCCTTGTTCCATGCACTGTCTGTGTGTATCATAAAAAACTCAGGGGACCATTCTGAGTTCATTCCCATATATATATATATATATATATATATATATATATATATTGTGTTTGTGTGTGTGTGGTGTGCGTTGCATGTGTCTGTTCATATCATAGTATTTACATTTATTTCTGTTAATATACAAAAATTATACTGTATGAAACGACAGAAGGTAACACGTTAACAAGAACAAGGTTTTAAATCCCAAACTAATTCCCAACACTATCTCTCTGTTTATCACTACAGTGAAACTACATTTGATAAATTACTTACTATCACGTAAGAATTATTTTATAGGCATATTCGTTTATCAAGAACAATTAATGTTTTTTGCGTTTTTGTTGGAAAGTAATTATTTCCCGATTATATCGAAACCTTTCGCACTTCGAGTACCTGAAGGAGGAATGGAAGGGCGCCCTCGTCGGCGTAACAGCTCCGGAAATTGCCCTTTTCATTAATCCTCATCCATCTTGGCCGCCTCGCCCTACTCCTTCGATGTTACTTCTCCAGAGCTAACATTATATCATCCAGTCCTGCCCGGAGGAGATCATCTTAAAAAGTGTTGTCCAATTATATACCCGAATCTGCCCTAGGGCGAACGGGGCAAGCAACGTAACAGGTGAATCGGCTGTGCCCAAAAACCACCTCGATAAACAATTACTTTTACCCATTTAGATTTAGGGAAGAACGCTCTTTCCCACGGAGCGAGACGTCCTTAATTATGGAAATAACATCGAGGTAGGTCCAGTAAATTCGCGTTAATTCGACCCGCGACCATTTCGATCTAGATTCTTCAAGTGCAGTACCGTCTTCTACGAGTGAAACAGTTTGGAATTGTTAATTAGTAGGTCTAAAAGGAACAAAGACTCTAAAATTTAAAACTGTACCCCACAAAACTCACAATATTATGGAAGTAAATTGGCAGTAGTCCTTTTTTAAATTCTTAGTAAACTTACATTCAATGGCGTACTAAAAAAAAAAAAATTGTTTTTATACCCGAATGTACCTTTTTTCCAAGTAGAAGATACTCGTGTCTCATTAAAGTTACAAAAAGAATAAGTAAATTTTCTTTTAATGGTTTGGTAATTAAGTTTTATAACTCTTTATTTTCAATTAAAATGTAGCGTTTCACTCAGCGAAAGAGAGGCCGAGAATAACTCAAAATATTGAGCTGAGAAAGAGGTTCAAATTCCAAACTTTGTACGCGGATGCGATTTAGTGTTTCATCAAACTTACTCGTTCTCAGGCGTATTATGACGGACGTACGGACATAAATTATTGCTCGTATAAGTTATAATTTGTATATGTTAATGTATACGGTTATAAAAAAGAGAAAAATTAATAATAGTTGTACCTTAACCCTATATGGACCACTGATACGAATTAAAGTTTCAGAAAACCGCATTCATAACTTGACCCCACAAAAAATTCCGTCCAAAAAGGGTTAATTTCATTATAGAACACACACACACACACACACACACACACACACACACACACACACACACACACACATATATATATATATATATATATATATATATATATATATACAAGTATATGCTTCTTCATTTATATTCCTTACAAATTTTTTCCCCGAATTTTACTAACATTAAATGCTTTATTTCGTGATTTTATTTCGTCCTTCGCCTTTTGTCTTCTTTGGAAACCTCATTTTTCCTCGAAGTGGTCAAAAACGGTCAAATATTTGACAGCCTTTCCAAGATGTTCGACAAAAATTAGCTGAATAGGTGTGAAAAATTTATTATAATTCAATAGCTTTGAAATAATCCTTAAAATTTTTAAGTAGGCCCAATATATATATTCTCTTTCTTTCTCTCTCTCTTTCTCTCTCACTAAGTGAAAGGATTAGTTGATGTTCTTGGGTGGCTCGATGCACGTGACGGATGAGGGCATGGTGTGAAAAATCTGATTTTTGTTTTTAATTCCTGTTTCCACCCTTTTCATGTAGAAACATTTCATGACTTTGCCGGCGTGATGGCTTTAAGCGTACATGGGTGTAGAATCCTTTTGGGGCTAACGTGAAGTGGGTTATGGGGTCTTTGTTGAACCGATACCTCGGTAAATAGAACTGTAGATATTTTGAACCATATGTTCAAGGTTTTTCTGACGATACCAAGTTGTTAATGTGTGATCGGTACAAGTATGTTATTGGTTAGTTTATACAGCAGTGCTATCAAGTGTATGATCTCTATGTGTGTGTGTGTGTGTGTGTGTGTGTGTGTGTGTGTGCATAGCGTAATTGTAGAACCAGATTAATATTCTCCTCTTTCCTGGCTACTTTCCCAGGGTCAAGGTATTCTTTCAACCTTTTTCCGTACCCGCCTCTTGCGGGGGAGGGAATGGAGAGTGGGGAGAGAAAGACTTATGCTTTTCTATCCAGTTTAATCTCTCTCTCTCTCTCTCTCTCTCTCTCTCTCAAAATTTGGTAATTTTTTCGTACTAATTTGAACACGAAAGAGTTTACAGGTGCCCCAAAAGTCACGCAACCCTAAATTAGGAAGTCAAAAACACGAATGAAAACTTTGAATTTTCAGAAATTATTATAATACAAAGGTAACGGAGGATAAGAAATAACACATTACCCTACAACAACTGTTGAAAGTGACCAACATCTTCCCGGATGCGCATATCCACACGTTACGTATGTCTCAAAAACACGCTAATAGCCAGAGTGATGGTGTCCATGCAAGCAATTGTGTTCTGCTTTAGGGCATCCAAATTCCAAGGACTGTTGTCATACGTTTGTTCTTTGATGTATCCCCATAGAAAATGATCTGGTGGAGTAAAGTTTGTTGATTGGGGCGGCCACAGTCCATAGTGCGGTGAACTATTGAAAGATGTCTGTATCGTTCAGCAGTTACACATTCCGTAAAGAAGAGTGGTCTAACTGTCCTTCGCCAGTGATTTCTTCTGACTGATTTCTTCTGACTATGAAGTCTAAGTCCTCGTATTCTGACTGTTTGTTTACATACCCTCTGGGGAGAAACAAAACTTCATCAGAGACGAAAGTTGTGTAGTGAATACTCTTATTTTAGTTTCAAGATAAATGTTAATTTTACCGTCTTGAATTTCGGAATAGTTATAAATTCATTTTAAATTAGTTACCCATCATAATTCAATTGTGAACCACATTAATACTAATTTTATGTATACTATATTATTTTATTGTATGTAAACATAATTAATTATATATCACAATTGTCAGTTAATTATTTATATTCAAATAATTATTTTAATCTAATACCATGTCCATTTTACAAATAAATAATAGAAATCCAAGGGTTATATTTTCCACCTTTGGTACTGTCGCAGTTTCGCCTAACGGACTCAATACGGCTAGTGAGATAATCACTGGTTGGCACTTAACTAGCGGCAGTGCTTATGGCTACATCATCCAGGTTAACCTATACTGGATAGATGCGCTACGGTCCCAAGCCGTAGCTTGCCTAGGCCGACGACGACGACGTAAACCAACAATTGGTGACCCCGGAGTGACTAGGACCAGACTGTAACGTCGTTCGTGCCCATCACCCCCTTCACCCGAGCGACTAGGATCAGACTGTAATGTCGCTCGTGCCCTCTGCCCCTCACCCCTGCCCGTGCGCTCTGTGCCTGCGCTCGTCTCAACCTCCACTCCTTCGTTGGTAACTTGTCGTCTTGCTTGTACGTCAGCAAGCATAGGAGAAGATGCCTGACGACGCTGGTGCCATCTCCCACTTGAGCGTAAAGCTCCCCGTCTTCTGGCTGGGCGATCCATTTATTTGGTTCCACCAAGTGGAATCACAATTCAACTTGGGAAGGATCACCGCTAGCAGGACAAAATACGATCATGTTTTGTCCTCTCTACCAGCGAGCATCATCTCTGAAGTCCGTGACGTCATCGTGTCTACTTCCACGAGTGAGGACCCATACAACGATCTGAAGTCTGCCATCCTGTGCCGCACCACTGTCTCCGAGCGTGAGAAACTACATCAGTTAATCTCAAAAGAAGAACTTGGAGACCGTAAGCCCACTCAAATGCTGAGGGCTATGCAGTGCGCTCTAGGCGAACGCGCACAAACCTTCGATAAGGACATCTTTAGACAGTTGTTCTTGCAGAAACTTCCTCCATCAGCTCAGCGTGTCTTGGCCACTATGGATCCTGCTACTCCAGTTGATAAACTAGCAGAAACTGCCGACAAAGTAGTGGAGATTGACACAGCTCCGGTCAACAACGTGAACACACAATCGGAACTGGAGTTGAAAGTGAAAGAGTTAAGTCAACGACTCAACCACGTTTGTTCTCTGCTACAAAATCAACGGCAAAGAAGCCATTCTCGGTCAAGATTTACGAAGAGGCATCGTTCGAGTTCCGGGAAGATCTGCTTCTACCACTCGAAATTTGGAAAGAAGGCTAGGAAGTGCATCTCCCCTTGCAATTTTTCGTCGGAAAACCCCAGCAGCGAGTCCTAATGGCGTCTAGTACTCGCACTGCCAACCTGTTATTCATAAAGGACAGGAACTCTGGTGTCAATTTCTTGGTTGATACCGGAGCGTCAGTCAGTGTATTCCCTCAAAAATCTGGTCATACGCACTCGGAATCTCCGCCTCTATACGCTGCTAACGGTTCACGCATACCCACGTACGGTACTCAGTCGCGTGAACTAAACTTGGGCCTTCACCGATCCTTCAAGTGGATTTTCATCTGTGCTCAAGTGCAGCATCCCATAATCGGCGCTGACTTCCTCCAGCATTTCAAACTCCTGGTGGATCTTGACAAGCGACGCTTATGCGACCAGGCCACACTGCTTTCTGTTCTTGCCAAACAGGTTGCCCTTCCGGACGCCTCGAACTCTGCACTTTCCCTCGTTCCCCCTAATTCCATGTACCAGTGCCTTTTCCAGCGATATCCAGGAATTCTTCAACCGATGCAGATGGGTGATACCATTAAGCACACCATTACCCATCACATTACAACAAAAGGTCCCCCTGTGTTTGCAAAACCCAGACGTCTTACCCCGGACAAACTGAAAGCTGCCAAATCGGAATTCCAGCTTATGATAGATCTTGGGATAATAAGACCTTCCAAAGCAGTTGGTCCTCTCCCCTACACCTGGTCCAGAAGAAGTCAGGAGACTGGAGACCATGTGGGATTACCGGTTTTTGAATTCGACAACCATCCCGGACCGATATCCGGTACCAAATGTCCAAGACTTTACTTCTCTTCTCCACGGCAAATCTATCTTCAGTAAAATAGATCTCGTTAAGGCTTTCCACCACATTCCCGTAGAGCCTTCGGATATTCCCAAGACTGCAGTTTGTACACCATTTGGGTTATTCGAATTTTTGAAGATGCCGTTCGGGCTACGGAATGCTGCGCAAACCTTTCAGAGGTTTATAGATGAGGTCACCAGAGGCTTAGACTTTGTTTATGCCTACATCGATGATTTGCTTGTGGCCAGCTCAACGGAAGAGGAACATAAGGAACATCTTTCACTCCTCTTTCAACGCTTAGAACAATACGGTGTTACTATTAATGCATCTAAGTGTGTGTTTGCACAGCCAACCTTGGAATTTCTTGGTCACACGATTTCGCAGCACGGAATTACCCCCCTTCAGGACAAGTGTGAAGTGATAAAAAATTACCCTATGCCAAGTAATCAGCGTGAGTTACGTCGGTTTCTAGGTTTGGTAAATTATTACCACAAGTTCATTAAAAACTGTGCCAGTGTTCTTGCTCCTCTACACGCTATGATCACACACAAACGCAAGGTAACGAAATTGGTATGGTGTAGCGATAGTTTACAGGCGTTCGACAATGCCAAAAATGCTATCAATAGTGCATTGTCTCTGTCATTTCCTATCAGTAATGCCCCCCTAACTCTGACGGTCGATGCATCAGATGTTGCGATCGGTGGAGTGTTGGAACAAACCATTAACGGTCAACAAGCACCCATCGCGTTTTACTCGAAAAAGCTGCAGCCAGCCCAAACGCGTTATAGTGCTTTCGGACGTGAACTTCTTGCTATTTACTTAAACGTGAAGCATTTTCAACATTTCCTTGAAGGCCGAGAGTTTTGTGTTTTTACCGACCACAAACCTTTGGTCACTGTCTTCAATAAAAACAGCTGTAACCACTCTCCCAGAGTCAGGCAACTCGATTATATCTCGCAATTTACCACAGATATCCGCCACATCAAAGGTGTCTTGAACACTCCAGCGGATGCACTTTCAAGAATAGAGATTACTTCTGTTACCCTCAGCTCTACACTGTGGAATGCTATTGCACAGGATCAAGATAAGGATACGGAACTACAAGACCTGCTCAGAGAAGACTCCACTCACTCACTTTCCCTCAAGAAAATGAGTATGCCAGGATTGTCTGTGCCCCTCTATTGCGACGTATCAACAGCTGCTATTCGCCCTTATGTCCCTCCATGTCACAGACAAGCAGTCTTCACGGATCTTCATAAGCCCTCCCATCCTGGTATCCGTGCTTCGCAACACCTGGTTACCTCTCGCTTTGTTTGGCCCTCGATGCGGAAGGATGTCAAACATTGGACCAAAACGTGCCTTGCCTGCCAGCGTGCCAAAGTCCAAAGGCACACCAGGTCCCCCTTTGACGCATTTCCGCCCCCATCCCAGCGATTTGAGGTAATTCATGTAGACATTGTTGGCCCTCTTCCAGTGATTCAAGGCCAACGTTATCTGCTCACCTGTCTCGACCGCTTTTCCAGGTGGCCTGAAGCCATCCCACTTCCTGATATCCAAGCAGACACTGTTGCAAGAGCCTTTCTTCATGGATGGGTATCAAGATTTGGATTGCCGACAAAAGTCATCACTGACCAAGGTCGCCAATTTGAGTCTTCGCTTTGGAAGAAGTTTACCAGCTTGTTGGGTACAGTACATGCGCATACCTGTGCGTATCATCCGCAAGCTAACGGCCTCGTCGAACGCTTCCATCGCCAGCTGAAGTCATCCCTTATGTGTCACGAAGACTCCCATTGGATGGATAAGCTTCCACTCGTGTTGCTTGGTATTCGCTCTGCATTTAAGAGTGATCTGAAGACTACAGCGGCTGAACTAGTCTATGGAACAACTGCGGCTACCAGGTGGCTACTTCACTGCAGGGATAAGTCATGCGATCCTACGGAATTCGCTCAAACACTTTCCTCTCACATGCAGTCCCTTCAGCCTGTTCCCCCTCGATTGACTAGCCAACAGAACATCTTTGTTTCCCCAGCCCTCCAATCTTGTACCCACGTTTTCGTTCGTGTACCTGTCCCAAAACGGCCTCTCCAATGTCCATATGACGGGCCCTATGAAGTTCTCCGACGTACGCGCAAATCATTTCTCATCCAGCGCGGTTCCAAGGTCGACAAGGTTTCTATCGATCGTCTTAAGCCTGCGTTTTTGGAGTCAACCTTAAGCGAGGTACATGTAGCTACCAAAAAGGTCCAGCGGAAATCTGTGTCGTTCGGAACTCTTGAACTTCCTCTCTGGTGGGGGAGTGTGTAGTGAATACTCTTATTTTAGTTTCAAGATAAATGTTAATTTTACCGTCTTGAATTTCGGAATAGTTATAAATTCATTTTAAATTAGTTACCCATCATAATTCAATTGTGAACCACATTAATACTAATTTTATGTATACTATATTATTTTATTGTATGTAAACATAATTAATTATATATCACAATTGTCAGTTAATTATTTATATTCAAATAATTATTTTAATCTAATACCATGTCCATTTTACAAATAAATAATAGAAATCCAAGGGTTATATTTTCCACCTTTGGTACTGTCGCAGTTTCGCCTAACGGACTCAATACGGCTAGTGAGATAATCACTGGTTGGCACTTAACTAGCGGCAGTGCTTATGGCTACATCATCCAGGTTAACCTATACCGGATAGATGCGCTACGGTCCCAAGCCGTAGCTTGCCTAGGCCGACGACGACGACGTAAACCAACAGTTGTGTCTAAAATCTTCGGATTTTACAAATTTATGGGCTAACAAATCCCCTAAGATGCACTCTAGGCTAGCCCAAGAAGGAAGTTGGAAAAATGAAAGAAGACAAGCAAATTAAAATGGAGAACATTGAAAACTTTCATACCATGCTTACACTTGTAAACGTATAAAGCTTCCGCACAGGAATAATAATAGTAATAAAGTATAAGATAGACAAGGCTGCTCTTCTTTCTCCACCCACTACTGACAGAAAAAGTAATAAAAGTTGATTTCTAGAATAGTAGGAAAAAGTAAAACGAAAAGAATAGCTTTAGAGTTCATTCACACCATGCGTACATTTATCGTGTGTAACTAGTTACGTATTATTGGACAGCGAAGAATAAAGAATAGCATGAAACGCTAGACTACTGAATCTAATCTACACTACACTTTTTATAAAGGATTTTTTATTTATTTATTTATTATTATAAACAAATCATGTCATTGCCGTACTGAGAATGTGACTATTTAAATTTATTTATATTGACAACTTTCGTACTGTGATTACTTAGATAACGGAAAAATAATTGGGTTGGTTGTTTAACCTCCTTCGCAACATCTAAAGTCATACGACGGATGAGACCTACAGCTTTACCTTGGAATCTGAACCACGGGTTGCTAATAATCTGGACACAGAAGACGGTCTCCCATCCAACTACTCTCCAGAGTCCAGACCCAATGTCGCTTAACTTCATTGGTCGACGGAAAGCGGTGTTACGACATCGGTCGGTCACGACGTAGCCCCTTAGATAAGGGATTACTGATTCAACCATTACAGAGATACCTCCAGCTAGTTAGCACACCCCAGTTTAAGAATTTACCCGAAAGTGTACTTCTTGTGTGGGATTTTTCTCTCCTTTATTTACCCTCTCTTTATTGAGAGTTTATGCTGCTTTGATGTATCCCCCATGAAAAATAATGTAGTGAAGTCAAATCTAAGGATCTGGGCAGCTAAAATCCCTGTATGTATGAGCTGGTGCCCCATCTTGTTCGAACCACGCATCACGTTCTTCATCATGTGGCAGTGCACTGAACTATTCACTGATGTGTCTGTACCGTTCAGTAGTTAGTGTTCGTACAGAAGGGTGCCCAACTATTCTTCGTCGCAGTTCTGCACATCACACTCCTACTTATCTCCTGACTATGAAGGGTTTGCTGCAAGATGAAGATTATGTACATTCTGTGAACTCTAAATCCTCATATTCTGACTGTTTACATACCCATCTAGGTGGAACCCAGCTACAGCGGAGAAGATATCCATGTCTAAGATCCCCGAATGAAAGCGAACAAAGTTCTTAAACTAGTGGCAGTACTGGAGCCTGTTTTCCATGGCTGCATACTACCGTTATGCATAACTCCTGCATAACAATTCCATGACGTTTTCGTCAGTAACTTTTATGTAGCTTATGTGTAACTTTACTATGCATAACTTTTCTCCCATAGCATTGTCGTAATTCTTTCGTCAGTAATATTCATGTAAATTTTGCACGTGTAAGTTTCTTGTAATAAACATGTGTTCCAAATAAGCGATATTTTCAAAGGAAAACTGAAACACACAAATCGGTGTACACAAGACAAGGCTGCGGACAGAGCAAATCTCAAAAAAATTTCTAAGATATCCTCATTTACAAAGATGCAATACAGACTCTTTGCTTACGAAAGAATCATACCCTAATTACAGAGATGTAATACAAATTCTTTGCTGACGAAAGAATCATACCCTAATGACTGTTCAAATATATTCCTGATACGGAAGTAACACAAAAATAACATATTTATAGTTTCATTTAATCACAAAACCTTAAAGCATCGAGCATATTTACAGTTACTTTATTTTAATACGAATCTCAATTTAATAATGTATGCTGTACTACTGTATGCATATTATTCATTAAGCAAGTTATGGGACTTTGTAGATTTTATTTATATGGAAGGATGCGCAGACTTCATATAATTAAAAAAGTTACGCCTAAGTTACGCAATTAAGAGGAATAAAATAGTGGTTATTGTTAGTAGGTTTGCACTCCTATAAAAGTTACTGTTGAAAAAGAAAATGACAAATGTATATCATTTCTGAATTTAAAAGTTTGGAGATGCGCAAATCAATTCAAATTTGGTCTTCTGCAAAACCTACTTTTGTTCTGATCATCACCCTTCGATAATAAAATTTTTTTTTTTTTTCCTTCTACGTTTCTTAGAGTATTAAGAGTTATTAGCCATGAATTTTTTAATTTTGAGTTCTACAATATTGTGAACATAGGTAGTAAACTATGCTAGCCTGTTTCAGTTTCAGAAAATTGTTTAAACAAAGCTAAAAGGTATTGTAGTAGCGTAACTCAAAGAAGCTCGATCATAAAAATATTCAGACTTTTTTACCAAATAAACTTTAAACATCTTCCGACTTACTTAAAACAAGTGGAATTGACGCAGTCTTTCAAGTATAAAAATACTATTAAATCTCACTAATTAAAAACAGCCCAAGTAATGCAGATAGACATGTCTACTCTGTTGGATGTAAAGACTGTTTTATAATGGACGAGTATAAGAGAAACGTTAGATCTTAGAGTAAAACAGCATAAATATGTTTGTAGAACAGCAAATAATTCTAATGCATTCTTTAACCATAAATTATGTATAAAAATAATCATAGCATTATTTGGGAAGGTTCAAATATTCTAATAAAAAATAGACACAACTGAAAGAAACATTCTAGAATAGTTCAGGAACTTATAAAATGCACCATATTTTGTTAAACTACCTCATTTTCTTTAAGCAGTACTTGTTAACCCTTTGCTAATTCCTGAGATGTCTGATGAGTATGGGGGCCATTCCATTGGCTAATGAAGG
This sequence comes from Bathynomus jamesi, assembly GCA_023014485.1. Lineage (NCBI taxonomy): Eukaryota > Metazoa > Arthropoda > Malacostraca > Isopoda > Cirolanidae > Bathynomus > Bathynomus jamesi. The sequence goes on along the minus strand of JAJOZX010012781.1, from coordinate 53,790 downwards.
GAGATCAGTCGCTCAGAAAAATGCTTTCTCAAAAAGTTGCGAGTTTCACAAGCAGTGTATGGACTAAAGACTTGGCTTTCCTTAAAGACTATAGCCTAGTAAGCCTAGTAAGCCCTTATATTGGTAGTGGTGTCGTCTTTTCCTAATTTCTACGAAATTAGAAAAAGTTATTGCTTTCAGTATGAAATGGTGAAAGAACGGTTTTAATATACAATATTTATTAGGTATTAAGTAAGGAGAGATTAGAAATACATAGTATGTGCATATTGTTACGTTTCTGAAGAAGAAACCGCCAAGAATAAAATAGACATTCATTGTTATAAAATAACGGGCACATAAAAATAAGGGCATTTTTTGGGAACACACACACACACACACACACACACACACACACACACACTCTCTCTCTCTCTCTCTCTCTCTCTCTCTCTCTCTCTCTATATATATATATATATATATATATATATATATATATATATGTATGTGTGTGTGTGTGTGTGTGTAATTTCACCAAACAGTAGTTATGAAAACATGCTGAAACTTTTTACATAAAAGCGGCGATTGTCTGTTTCATAAACTGTTATGTATTAACGGTGTTCAGGGTTTTATATTTTTTAAATATTTTCATTTAATAAAGAAAAATGTAAAAAGCGAAACTGTTTCAGCATTTTTATCAAACAATTTCTCTCTCTCTCTCTCTCTCTCTCTCTCTCTCTCTCTCTCTCTCTCTCTCACACACACACACACACACACACACACACACACACACACACACACACGTGAATTAAATAATTTACGTGAGCATGCATGAGGAAAAGTTGGCTCATCAGAGGTTAACTCAAATTCATTAAATTGTCATTCATAATTTGTGAAGGGAATTAATCAAACACGAAAAAGGAGCGAATATTAATGTAAATGACGACCAAAAGGTGAAGTTTTTGAAGTCTTTATCTTCGCACAAATAATGTTCTCACGTCGATATATATATTATATATATATATATATATAATATATATATATATATATATATATATATATATATATATATATATATATATATATATATATATATTATATATATACATAGATAGATAGATAGATACGTACATTCATAGTTTAAGTGGAAGTATGGAGAGTTAAACATCTTTTCACATTCCGCCCATACGCCCATTTCAGGCTACGAGCAGCTCGCAGCAGCATTGTCAAGCACATAGGAGGTCAGTGTACTGACGATGCTTCCGTACGTGGCTCATCACCAATGAAAGCAACAATGCTCCATGTTAGCACAATCTGAAGAACATGCAAATCTGCATTTGCTTTCGTGCAATTTTCGTTAGTTTGTATTGCAGACACTTCCAGTCATCAGTTCTCGTACATGATTCTTCAGAAGCATGATGCACTACAAGTCTGTGTTGCCTCCCCAAGACAGCACAACAAATTTACCTGTATCAATCACAGTTACACTCGTACTGCCACACACACACACACACCACACACACACACACATATATATATATATATATATATATATATATATATATATATATATATATATGATGAATAAAACCACGAAGGAAAGGAAACACAGAATGGTGCTCAAGCGTTTTCGTCTAATGACGTCCTCAGGATGTCATTAGACGAAAGCGCTTGAGCACCATTCTGTGTTTCCTTTCCTTCGTGGTTTTATTCATCATAAATATTTTTCACGTGTTACTTTCGTGAAATAATTTTCATATATATATATATATATATAGATGTAGTGTGTGTGTGGTGTGTGTGTGTGTTTTAAGACAGAAGTGCAAAGCTTACTCAAACATGTTAATAGGTGGTGGATTTGTGTTATTTGAATCCCTTTTTTCATACTTTTAAAGAACGAATCATATAACCACAATAAGGCGCTCTACACATATCTGCATATATGTTTTAAATTGGAACTTGTCTTAGAACATTTTAATACCTGTTTTTAATATACTATTCATTTAATTACTGGACCAAAAAACATCATAATAAACTACTGTGTATATACACACACTCGTGTATCCATTTCCTCGTCTTTAGATATTAACAAATAATTATATGTTAATGGAACCCAGTGTATATGAATTCAATACCCTTTTTATTAAAAGTCCATAATAACTAAGTTCATTAATCATAGTGTTTTGAAAAGGGGCGAATCTATAAGGTCAGACGACCTAAATATTAAAATTCAGAGCTTACTTGATCAAGGTGTTCGTCAGTCATTTAGAACGAAGTAAAATACACGCTTTGTTATCGCATAATCGGCTTAATTATATCGGATGTGCCCACTGTACGCAACACGGAAGGGAATGAACTATACTCCCCCCTCATACCCAATGCCTAAGCTGGCTTTGCGTAGGATGGTTAAATAAAAAAAGTAAAAATCGAAATCCCGCTTATCTACAAGCACACTAAATTGCCTCCCTTTCCCCTTCTCCCCCCCCCCTCTTTTTTTCCTTCTTCCAAGGAGCGCTTGCGAGCATTTGCTTGCTTTTGGGTGGAGAAACGCGTTATGCAAAAAAGAGAGGCTTCACAACTCGTAATTTTTCACGTTAAGAAAAAGATTTATAATACAAAATATCTGTTTAGGGCTAATACATGCACTAATATACGTTCAAATTATGCAAAGAAAGAAGATTGACTTGATAATGTCATTACATATATTATATATATATACAGGGTGTTCTAAAATTACCAAGTAAACTTTTATGTGAACGCAATACCTTAACAAAAATTATGTGATATTTAACAATTTTATTTCAAATAGAGCAACAGTAATTGTTTATTTTAGATGTTCAAAGTGTCTCCCTTCAACTTGTACACATTGTTCACAACGTCCAACTACTGATCGACAGACATATAAAAGTTTACTAGGTAATTTTAGAACACTCTGTATATACATATTGTATCTCCGTAATCTTTCATATAAATTATATTATATTTAACTTATATAGGTTTGTGGGAGTAATTGTATATTATTTATATTACTGGAAAGGAATTACGTTTAATGAAGTATATATATATGTGTGTGTGTGTGTGTGTGTGTGTGTGTGTGTGTGTGTGTGTATGTGCGTGTCTGTGTGTGGCGTTTATAACGCTGACTACAGTAAAAAATTTACATCAACTTGCTTGGAGTCATTAGAATTAGAACAAATATATATATATATATACAGGCCCGGATTTAGCTATAGGCGAACTAGGCGATCGCCTAGGGCCTCGCGCCAAAGGGAGCCTCGCTCAAGCCGTTTTGCGTGTTCTGTTCAAGTGATATTAATGATTTAGAACTCTATGAAGAACTTAAAGTACTTTGCAGGTTTATACCTGAGAAAACAAATTTCGGAAATGCCCTTGTTTATATAGTGCAAAACCAACTAAGTGAGATTTATCCTAATGTTTATGTTGCACTTCGAATAGTATTAACCATCCCAGTTACTGTTGCTTCGGCTGAAAGAAGTTTCTCGCGTCTCAAACTTATTAAAACATATTTGCGTTCCACCATGTCTCAAGCGAGATTGCAATCATTAGTTATGTTATCAATAGAAAACGATATAACAATTCATTAGATTATTCTCAATTAATTGAAGAGTTTAGCTCGAAGAAAAGTAGAAAAGCATTGCTGTAATATTCAAGGAGCATCTGAACCAAATATTAAAGCATTAGTATTTAGCCTGATAAGTCGATCGCTCACTATTATAAAAAATGAAATGTCAACATCTCTTATACATCACATATGAAAAACGTTTGCATACTATGGAAAGTCATTACCTATAATATTATATAAATCTTAGAAATCATTGTCTTATATTTTCGATACAAATCTTGATTCATATTATAATTTATACTTATTTGTATGGTTTATTTATATTTCTTATACAATTTCCATGCGTGATTATTTTGGTTTGGTTTAATTTTTAAGTGCTGGCATAGTTCTGTCTATGCGGGATTCTAATATTGCTGGTATAGTACCGATAATTAAGTCCATATTTTCATATATATAGGCCTAGGGCCTCGCAATTTCTAGATCTGCCTAGGGCCTCGCAACTTCTAGATCCGGCCCGGTATATATATATATATATATATATATATATATATATATATATATATATATATATATATATATATATATTATATATATATATATATATATATATATATATTATGTAGAGAGGGTTTTGGAAACAAGCTTCATCAATTTATCTAATGACGTTTTATGGATTAATTAAAATAAGGTAACATAAAAGAGCACTTAAAGCTCTCGGGATGACAAAATGGCACAGATTACTTTTCATGTTCCAAAAATACAATGAAGCGAGGGTGAGGGTGTAACATACATATATTGACTATTTTCTATATATTTCAAGTGGAGTGATAGGAAGTATGTTATGGTATGTATATATATATATATATATGTGTGTGTGATTGTATGATGATATAATGTATATATATCAGGCGTAAAAGGGACAACGGATATATATATATATATATATATATATATATATAGGGTGAGTCAAAAGTCTGGAAACACAGGAACTATGCTTTTCAATGCAAATATACATATATATTTGCGTTTAAAAACATAGTTCCTATGTTTCCAGACTTTTGACTCACCCTGTATATTTATATTTATATATTCGTTGTTCCTTTTACGTCGGTACCTTTGTTATGCTCTGAAGGTGCTTTCCTTATACTTATGCTTGATTAACTGTATGTGTTTACAGAAGACAATTTTAAGTACAGATTTCTCTTAGCTTATTGACTGTAGCCACTCTTGTTTTTCATATATTCTTTCATATACCCAGAATAATAGCCCTTTTTATGTATATATCCATATGAGAGTGCTTATTTGCATTACAATCCGATGGTATATAATGGTATATTATTCTGACGTTAAGAAAAGGCTTTGGTTCGTACCTTGGACATAATTGTGGTATAAAAATCCTTGAAACTTATAAAATCAGTAAATTGATATCAGCGAAGTAATTAAATCCATAAAAATTTCCCAAACTTTTTGGGATTTTTTTTCTTCTTTTTTTGACTGACACACCTTTTGGTTCAGTAAAGAAAAAAGTTACGCCTATTTTTTTTTCTTTTAGTTTTATGTGTAGAATTGATAGTTTTTTTCCCTTCTTTGACGGGGCTTCGGGCTATGAGGAGGTTAACGTTGTGTTTATATATATTTATTATTTGTTAACCTCTCTCTCTCTCTCTCTCTCTCTCTCTCTCTCTCTCTCTCTCTCTCTCTTTCTCTCTCTCTCTCATGTCAGGCAAGGGTTGGAATGTCGTTGGACACTGTAACGCAATTACTTTTTGTGTACTTTTCTGTTTTACTCATTTGAAGGGTGTGTGTCAAGAATAATGAAATCATTTACTTCATTTCGTTGATTGGCAAAAACAAATTAGTTGCGTCATGTATCCTATTTCAAGTTAACTTACAATGTCTCTCTCTCTCTCTCTCTCTCTCTCTCTCTCTCTCTCTCTCTCTCTCTCTCTCTCTCTCTCTATATATATATATATATATATATATATATATATATATATATATATATATATGTGAATAGTTAAACTGAAATTAATAAACTTGCAAGAAATGTCTTTTTATCTGAGAGAGTTACAAGGAGTTACAAGGAAAAGAAGAACCTCAAAAGGCCTTGCGGCCTATACCGAGGAGGTACCAATGGCAACGGGTGCCACGGAAAATTTTCTACACACTCAAATAGTGTGCAAGATTTGGTCTAACCTTTTCTTGAAATGATCCACAGAGGAACTGTTCACAACTTCTGAAGGTAACCTGCGCCACGTGTCACAGATCTTATAAGATAAAGTAATTCCCACACACAGTGGTCCTAAACCGTTTCAAATCCAACTTCCAACCATTGTTGCGAGTTGGGTTATCATTTAAACTAAACTTGCTTCTAAAATCGACATCGTTGAACCCGCGTAACAGCTTAAAAACCTCGATGAGTTGACCACGCAGCCTCCGAGTTTCCAGCGAAAACAAGTCCAGGGCGCGAAAGCGTCGATTGTAGCCCATATACCTAACGGAAGGGATTAACTTTGTGGCCCTCGCCTGGACTCGCTCTAGCCTGTCAATATCTTTCCTGAGGGTGGGCGACCAGAACTGCACAGCATACTCCAGGTGCGGCTGAACCAGGGAATTGTACAGAGAGAGCACAATCTCCTTGTTCCGAAACTGAAATTGCCTCCTGATATAACCCAACAGCTTCTGGGCTTTCTTTTCCACCTCTACGCACTGTTTCGTAAACTTAAGGTCGCTGCTAATTAGCACACCCAAGTCCTTTTCCAAATCAGTGGCCTCGATATTACTCCCCAACATCGAGTAGTCCGACTTGGGATTGGCGTAGCCAATGTGCATCACTTTGCATTTACCCAAGTTAAACAGCATTTGCCATTTTTCGGACCACTCTCCTATCCTACCTAGGTCCGCACGCAGTTGCTCGATCTCCTCCGGCGTCCCAAAATTGGCCCCAAGCTTGGTGTCATTAGCGAATTTGGCGATCCGACTGACGATGCCACCGTCGATATCATTTATATAAATGATAAACAACAGTGGCCCCCAAAACAGAACCCTGAGGAACCCCGCTAGTGACCGAGGCCCAACCCGATCTAGCCCCTTTAATTACAACCCTCTGCCGCCTATTCTTCAGCCAGTTTTCAATCCACCTACCTACTTCCCCACCGATACCCAGCGCGCGCACTTTCGCCATTAGCCGGCAGTGAGGTACCTTATCAAAGGCTTTCTGAAAGTCGAGATAAAGTATATCAATCGCCCTACTCTTATCATACTCACTCAACATGACGTGGAAAAACTCGAGCAAGTTGGTGAGACACGACCTATGCCGTCTAAACCCATATTGGGAGTCCCCAAGCAGCTTGTAGGAATCCAAATGGTCAACGATCCTATCCACTATTATCCCCTCTAATAATTTACCTACAACTGAAGTGAGACTAATGGGACGATAGTTCCCTGGACTTTCGTGATCCCCTTTCTTAAAGATAGGGGTCACGTTGGCTTCCCTCCAGTCACCAGGCACCTGGCCCGTCTCCAACGATTTGTTGAAGACTGTAGCCAGGTGGGGAGCTACCTGGTCGCGTACCTCCCGCAACACTCTGGTTAGAAACTGGTCTGGCCCATGAGCCTTAAACGCGCTCAATTTGTTTATTCTATCAGCAACGACTGTCGCGGTACATCGAACACTATCCAGGCCAGACCTTCGTGCCTGACGCCTGGCTCGGGGATGACGCGGGTGTCCTCCCTGGTGAACACTCCCGCAAAGTACTCATTAAGCACATTAGCGATGTCCGCGTCGGAGGTCCGCAGAACGCCACTGGGGTCTTTTAACGGACCTATCATGCTTCTAATGAGAGAGAGAGAGAGAGAGAGAGAGAGAGAGAGAGAGAGAGAGAGAGAGAGAGAGAGAGAGAGCATTATTCATAAAAGCAGGATTAGAATAATTTATTATAAATTATATATTCAGTGCATAAAAGTTTTAGGAAATTAAACTATAAATAAACGAAACGTCTGTGAATTTGGCTTTCATGGTTTATTAAAACGTTGTAAACACTCCCTATTTAGCGATGTAATTATCTCTTTGATCATTCATACAGTGGTTATAGATATATGGTCTCGCGCTTTCAGAGGCAAAGGTCGCCTCAGTTTAAATGAGGTTGAACACGATTTTTTCAAACTGAAAACCGTCCATAATCTGAAACATATATATATATATATATATATATATATATATATATATATATTCCGCAGAAGGAATTTGAAAACTGGTTGATGAAGCCGTTACCACAAATATTCGTTAATTTGATCCCCCATTATTTATAATGGAAGAGCAGACAAGGATATCTGATACAATTTACATGCTAAAACATCATTCTTATAGGAATATAACTATCGCGCATAACAAGTGTGAGAATAGGGCTAATACACGCGTGTGTGTCTTTTTCGTACACGGACGTACACAGTAGAGAGAATATTCACTCATCTGTTGCTTTGTGATAAGAGAATATATTAAGAGACTAATTAATTATGGGAAATTCTTAATTTGTAGGATATTATGTTCGTCTTTCTTTGGGTGTATCTGACTACCTTTTTTTTTCTTCCTTGATTTATTTTCAATTGTATAGTTACAGTTATTGTAGAGGTGTTAAAGAATCAACTGCGTAGATTTATAACTAAGTGGAAAATTTAGAAGTACAGAGCAAAAATTAATGAAGTTTACGTTTGAATGAATTTAAAAAAAAAAAAAATTCCACTTTAGTGTCTTTTATATTTCAACTGTTTTAAAGGAAGTTCCACTTCACTTGAAAAAACATATTTAGATTTAATACTGTGTATATATATATATATATATATATATATATATATATATATATATATATATATATATATATATGTGTGTGTGTGTGTGTGTACATACACCTGGACCCAGGGCCGGCGAGAGCTGCCACGGGCCCCGGGGAAGGATTAGTATATGGGCCCCTCCTGTTTACTCAGTATTTTATTATGAATGTTTTTTGTGTACATAACAAGCAAACTGATTATATATCCAAGTCACTATTCAAAACATACAGTATGATAATCTCTATAAAATGTACATTCATTAATTATATTTCCTCTCTGTTATTTAATCAATTGCTTTATTAATATTTTTAGATTTTATCACTCCTCTTTGCGAGCCCCCTAGAGGTCCGGGCCCCGGGGATTTAACCCGGCTTCCCCGTCCTCTCGGCGGCCCTGCCTGAAACTATAAAACCAGGAGTATCTGCATGTCAAACTCTGAAGTAGCGTACTTAAAATGATTGTTGTAGACTCAACTATGCTCATTTAAATATGGTAAAAAATATAATTGTTGTTTCTGCCACTAATAATAGGCAACATACGGGAGCTTCACTAGTACACATACCCTCCATATACTTGGCAATGATGCTGCATGTATGGGCAGAACTGAGGGGGTGATTTAATTCTAAAACATTGAAGCCTTACTGTTTCTAAAAGTGTTGATTAATGTGTGTGTGTGTGTGTGTGTGTGTGTGTGTGTGTGTGTTTAAACAAAATGCAGATTTAAAATTATTTACATAAAAATTATTTATTCACAAATAAAGAAATGTATTCTTTTTGTTTCTCATATTTTCCTTTGTCGTATAATAATTATACATTTATAAAGAAATTTTTCCTATTTTAATTTTTTCTTTTTCATTTCACCCAACTTTTTTTTAGTCTTCCTTTCTCTATTTTCGACTTTTGAATAAAGTTTTAAGGGCGCAATTTGATGATTATTTGAGTAATGAAAAGCAAACAAAATGGTAGGCAAAAGTCAACACAAAGAGAGGTTAAAAATTGAGCGTAGAAAAATCTTGGTTTTAGCGGTTCTCTGACAATGTATATACGAGATCGAAATTGTAAAAAAGGAATTCACTCATTCATTTTCTCCGTTCATCCATCTTATGTTGAGATTCACGGCAGATATGCAACATTTTATACTTATGCACTGACTCAAGATAAGATTTTCCGATTTTTTTTAGTAAGCAGAAGAATTGGAGACGTGTACTGTATATATAATTGTTTGTGTGTGTGTGTGTGTGTGTGTATGTGTGTGCGCGCGCGCGCTCTTGGCTACCCTATGTAACAACGACAATCTTTAAAATACACACAGAGCCCATCGCAACATTATCAGTGTCACTGTGGTGTCACATTTTTTAACGAAAGCCATTAAATATTATCAAAAATGGATATGATGAAGGTTAGCCTAGGTTAAGTTAATTAGGTTATTTAGATCAGGGCAAGTGTCGCCATCAACAACTGAAAATGTGAAAATGTCGCGGTTTTATAAAGTAGCCAAACGTGTGTGTGTGTGTGTGTGTGTGTACCGCGTAGTTTCTTGTTTTCATTTATTTATTTAAAGTTAAATAAGTGGTTTCAAACTCAACTTAAAATGAAAATTAGCAATTTTTTTCCTTAAGTAAAATAATATTAAATCCTTTTGAAATTGACTGTATAAGAAGTAAGGTTAGGTTGTTAGTTTTTCAGACTGTAGATTGTTTGATCTTGTCGACGAAATTCACAGTCGAGTCACGGTCAATTCACAGTCGAATCGAAGTCACACATTCATAGCAATATTCGTAATTTCTTCTTAATTTCAAAAACAAATGATATAAAAATGCGTCATACAAAAAATTGCAAATGTATTAAAATCATACAAAGCCCTTAAGCGAACCTGACAACGATGTTTACATTCATGGATTGGAGAGATATCAAAGTATCTTCGATCGAGGCACGATCTTAGGTGATCACATTAATAAATGACATCACGCGAAAATTATACAATATCCAAACAACAACAATAATAATGAATTAAGTGTCATTATAATACATTACCAAGAAAAAACACTATTGTCTCTATCTTGCAGATTCATTATTTAACATCCATTACACAAAGTGTATCTCTCTCTCTCTCTCTCTCTCTCTCTCTCTCTCTCTCTCTCTCTCTCATATATATATATATATATCATATATATTATATATATATATATAAAATATATCATTTAATGATCTGTCCTTAGGGAATTTAAATTTAATAATAAAGAGAACCAAAACTTCTCTCTCTCTCTCTCTTTTATATATACACATGTGTACGTACATATGCGTATGTGAGAGAGGCAGTTTTGGTTCTATTTATTATTAAATTTAAGTTCCCTGAGGACAGATCATTAATGATATATATATATATATATGAATAGAAACGACATAAGTGTTAAGGAACGTTTCTGCACACGAGGAGGAGAGATAACGAATAATGAAAAATGAGGCGAACCGCCCAGGAATCGAACCCAGGGCCTTCCAATTGCCGGTCGGACGCTCTACCATTATGCTACGGACCTCACTCAATCACAAATGCCCTGGTTCGATTCCTGGGCGGTTCGCCTCATTTTTCATTATTCGTTATCTCTCCTCCTCGTGTGCAGAAACGTTCCTTAACACTTATGTCGTTTCTATTCATTTATATACTGCGCGGTCATTGCAGTTATATGCATATATATATATATATATATATATATATATATATATATATATATATATATATATTATAAAATTTATTTTTGCAACTATTTTGTCTCGACAGGTGAGTGACCATCCAGAAGAATCGGTGTCGTCTTGTTTTATTGGCTAGCAAAAATCCTTATTATTCTCTGCACTATTAACTTTGGATGTCAAATCAGAGGCGTTTCGAAAAATTGTATCCTTTATGTTGTTTGAAGAAGTTATTTCGAAGCTATTTATCACGATTCATACCTGCGCGATTACGTGAAACGTCACTTGGATGAGTTTCAATCAAAGAGTCTATAGAAGCCGCCTTCTTTTATAGGATATATATTTTATCAGCATATTATATATATATATATATATATATATATATATATATATATATATATATATATATATGAGTACATGCTCGAGGCACACGTGTTATAGCTTAAGGGTGAGTCAGAAGACATGTTTCATTGCTTTACACAAAGCACTGCTCCGCCCATACACCCATTCAGGGTATGAGCATCTCGCAGTATGATTGTCAAGTATATAGAGGGTCAACGTACTAACGAGGCTCCCGTACGTGGCTCATCACCACTGGAAGCAACAATTCTTCTTTATCATAATCTAGTTCATACCCATTTCAGTGCATAAATCGTTTGTTTGCATTGCCAACACTTCTGTGTTTTATATATATATATATTTATATATATATATATATATATATATATATATATGTGTGTGTGTGTGTGTGTGTGTGTGTGTGTGTGTGTGTGTGTGTGTGTGTGTACACACTTTATTAATAAATAACTTATATATATATATATATATATATATATATATATTATATATATATATATACAGGGCGTCCCAAAAACATGTATACACACTTTAACAGCTGATAGCTCAATTGATGTTCTTTCTTTCCAAGTTAAACCCATTAGAATTAATAATGGCAGTCAACTAAGCTTTGAACAAAGGAAATTCATTCTAAAATGCTACTGGAAGTGTGAAAACGCAGTTGAAGTGCAAAGACAGTTTAGGAGGGAGTTTCAAACAGATCCACCAACGCGACTTACCATCACTCGAATTAGAGATAAGTTTGAAGCCGATGGAACTGTTCAGAATGTCCACAAGAAGCGTTCCGGAAGACCACGGACATCGACAAGCCCCACAAAGCAAGAAAGAGTACTGGAAACGTATCACCAAAGTCCAAGAAAATCTGTGCGGCAAGTGAGTCGTGAGGTAGGAATTTCAGAATCGTCTGTCCAACGCATTTTGAAGCGCTGTCAATGGAAAAGTTACATTCCAAGATTAGTCCATGCTATTAATGAAGATGATCCGGACCGAAGAGTGGAGTATTGCGAGTGGTACTTGGCACGATGTGGATGTGGATTGGACGAAGGGGTTTCGTAGAATACCCTCCGCGTTCACCAGACCTCACACCACTAGACTTTTTTTTATGGGGATACTTAAAAGACAAAGTCTACGCTATAAAACCTGCAACAGTCGCTGAATTGAGAGCAGCCATTGAACGAGAATGCACACAAATACCAAACGAAATGTTTCGTGATGTTTGCGATTCCATTGCTTCGCGTTATCAGCAGTGCCTGGACCAGAACGGACGTCGGTTTGAAAACAGGCGTTGACAAAACAATTAAATAATGTCTGTAGATTCTATTACATTTTGAAAATGAAATGTATTTTAATAAACACTGCCTTTATAATTATTTAAAGTGTGTATACATTTTTTTGGGACGCCCTGTATATATATATATTTTAACTGCAAACAACACATAAAGACGCTTGTATAGAAGAACGTTCCGCACAAGATGAGGAGGGAGAACGAATAAATGTCCTGAGGGGGCACCTCCCGCATGCCGCACATATATTCTCCCTCCTCATCTTGTGCGGAACGTTCTTCTATATAAGCGACGTTCTTTACATTAATTATACTGTGTGTTGTTTGCAGTTAAAATGTATATATGTGCGGCATGCGGGAGGTGCCCCCTCAGGGCATTGGTTTCTGCTCGTATGTAGGAGAATTACGACTTCTGATTAATCGAGGCCCATGGTGTAGTGGTTAGCATATCTGACCGGCAATCGGAAGATCCCGGGTTTGATTCCCCGGTGGTTACCTCATTTTTCATTTGTTCGTTCTCCCTCCTCATCTTGTGCGGAACGTTCTTCTATACAAGCGTCGTTCTTTACATATATATATTAGTCACTGGATAATTTGAGTAATTTATGTATGATTTGTTACGCCTATTAAATATAATTACCAAGGATGTATTTTGCTATATCCATTAATTTTGTCGACTAAGTGGTCATTTAATGTGTAAATTCTCTCCATAACTTAAGAAATACTGTGTATATATATATATATATATATATATATATATATATATATATATGTGTGTGTGTGTGTGTGATATATGGTGTGTGTGTGTGTATATATATATATATATTATGATTTACGTTTATATATATATAAAAGTTTACTTTAAGTTTTTAAATAACTGCTGAACTTCGCTAATTTCCGTGTCTGATTTTGCAATATTTTTAACCCCGTTTTTTTTTTAACAGAAATAAAACTAATTCTCTTTTCAAATTATTGAAACGTTTCGAAGAAACTTTCAAATCATAGATGTTCCTGTTCATTTTTAGCTTTATTTTGCGTGTAATTTTAAATTTCTTTGGTTGCAAGAATAATACTTTAATGGTTGTGTATGTAATATACACACACCTTGAGTTGCGGTAATTTCTGAACACCCTGTATTATTACTTTATCAACTTTAACTTCAGTGAGACAGTTTTAAATTTGAGAGTATTAATAATAAAATGAATAGTTATTACGTTACACGTTTCGGATAAACTATTTTAAAACAAAATTTTACTCTATATGTCTTCCATGTATTTAACCCTGTATGGTAAACTGGTACGAAATATTAATAATAAGGTTTCAAACAAACAAACTCACAACTTGATCCTACAAAATATTCCAACCAAAGAGAGAGAATAAATGAGAAAAGATGGAACCAAATTTTTGTTCAAAATTAAAACTATGAAACGTCGTTCACGTTTGAAATTTGAAATTGGCAGAGCGAATGTAACAAGAGATGAAAAACTTTTTTTTCTGATTTTTTGAGAGAACGAACTCTGTACATTTCCTCCCCTTCCCTTATGGAACAACTAATATTAAGTTCCGACCTTGCAACCACTGGACCAAAAATAATGTGAGTTCGCGTTAAATTTTCCAAAATTTCGAGAAAGTTTTAAACCAACATTTTCTAGTATTAACAAACTTTGGCTAAAACCTTTTTCCTTTTAGTTTGAAATTTTTTTTTTTTTTTTTTTTTTTTAGTTTTTTTTTCTTTTTTTAAGTTACATTAACGCCAAGATGGCACTCCGACTTTACACGGATCAGGATTAAAGAAAGAAAAAAATGGATGCCACATGTGTTCAATTCTCAAAGCATTACAATTTTCCAATCGTTTTGTTTTAATTTGGTGTTTTTTATACTTTATTTTAAGTATATATATATATATATATAGCAGATGCTATATTTCTTCAGACTCGACGATGGTCTCCGAGGTTGGTCGAAATCATTCCGAGTAGGAGGGACTTAATGTATGATAGTTAAGGCGCAGGCATAAAAGATATGATGGGGAGGGAACTAATGAAAAAATCTCATGAAGTCTTTATTTATTAGATAGGTACACGAACAGAAAGCCATTGAGAGGGGCATCTTGCGTTGTGATCCCGGGCAGTGGAATAAAGTTTGAATGTGTGATACTTAGAGATACATACTGGGCATTGGCAAGTATGAGCCTTGAAACACTCTAGCGACAAATTTTTCCTGTTAATTACATTTTGTTGTGAACTTAATACATTGCAATACATCATAAATTATAAAATAAATAAATTAATACATAATTAAATTATGTTAGAATTTAATACAAGTTATGGTGTTAATTATTCTTTAGTAAATGACAACATAATGATTATAATTTTACCAGAAACAATAACAACAGGGTTACCATGTTAAACTGTTTTGCTCTTATCGTACTACAGTATAAGAAAATTGTATAATTAAGGAATAACGCAATACTCCGAAAGGAATAAATAATTATGGAAAACTCGATAACAAACAGACACAAATCGATGAGAAAAATGAATAAATTTATCGATAGATGAATGAATGCGTGTAATGAGTAAGGTGAATATAAAGTTTTTAGTACTACTTTTATAAGGTATTCCATTAACTTTTAATAGTCATAAACTATAGTTGAGAGTAGTTAATACTATTAAGAATAGTTAACATACGATTATATTTTATGTACGAAAAGAAATCTAAGTTCAATGATTAAGAGATTAAGGCTGTAATACAATAGAATAATCTCAAATATATAAACATGGAAATTTAGTATTCTAAACAGTGTTAAATATTAACAATAAGTATTATGGTAAACAAAGAACTATTATTTCATAGTTAATAAAAAGGTTTGTAATTTTAAATGAATCTTAGAGTATTATATCAATGAAGAGATAAAACGGCGTTAAATTAACGAAAGTACAATTTACTCGTATTGTACAGGTAATGAAGAAAGTTGAGGGAACACTCCATTATAAAAAAGAGTATAACACGTAGTTACTTTTTCTTATGCAGGGAGGAGGCGCCAAGGGCGAATGCCTGCAAAAACGCCCCCTCCCCATAGAGAAAAAAAAAGAAGCCAAAATCAAGGTCCACGGTTTTCGAGATACCTAGACACTCTGCGCGTTTGAAAGATTGGAGGTCATAGACAAGGAGAAAGATGGATTGCGGAAGATTGTTTCAGAGTTGACCGGTTGACTAGATGAAAATACCAATTAACCCTTGCGTTAGAGAATTGGACAGAAAAGGAATGAGAATATGTCGAAAGTCTGGTACTACGTATTTTCCTTAAAGGAGAAGGCATGCAGTTAAAGAGTTCAGAAGAGCAGCAGTGTCTGTTATAGTTATAATACGATAATGAAGAAAGAGCGAAGCAACATTGCGGCGAAGAGAGAGGGATTGAAGACAGTCGGCAAGAGAGGGGGAATTGATGAGACAAAACAAGACCCCTGTACAGAGACAACAACTGAGGGCAAGAGAGGGGGAATTGATGAGACAAAACAAGACCCCTGTACAGAGACAACAACTGAGGGCAAGAGAGGGGGAATTGATGAGACAAAACAAGACCCCTGTACAGAGACAACAACTGAGTGTGGGTGAAGAAACTGCGGAGCCGGTACAGCTATTTTGGAAGCTATTTTGGAAAGGGAGTATATGTGATCTTTCCAGGAAAGATTGAGTTGCGTATTGTTGAAGGAAAAGGGATAGTCGTGTGGAAGATTGTGACGAGTAGACAGATGAAAAAACTGAGTTTTTGAGGCATTGAAAGCCACAGTCAGAGATAGTAGAAAGATCAGGGGTCAGGTGCACCATAGCCGTCCTACGCGAAGCATGGAGTGACTTTTGAGAGGGACGCTTTGTAAAGTGGGTGGAGAAATGAATAATGGAATCATCGGCATAGGAGTGGATAGGACAGGAAGTGTGACTTGTTAGATTATTGATAAATAAAAGGAAAAGAGTGGGTGATAGGACAGAAGCCTGAACAACACCACTGTTGATAGCTTTAGGAGAAGAACAGTGACCATCTGCAACCGCAACTATAGATCAGCCAGAAAAAAAATCAGAAATGAAGACACAGATAGAAGGACAGAAACCGAAGTTTTGTGTCAGACTTTATCAAACGTTTTTGATATGTCTATCGCAACAGCAAATGTTTCGCCGAAATCTCGAAAGGAGGGTGACGAGAGTCAAAGAGATATGCAAGAAGATCGCCCGTAGAGCGTCCTTTGCGGAACCCATACTGACGATCTGAAAGAAGGATAGATTCAAAAACTTTAGAAAGGCAAGAAGTCAAAGCAATTGAACGATAGTTGGAGGGTTGAGAGCTGTCACCTCTCTTTGTGACATGCTGAATGAGAGCTAACATCCAGCAGAAAGGAAAAGACCAGATGAAAGACAAAGACGAAAGAGTTTGCCGAAGCAACGTGTCAGCACAGAAGTACAGAGCACAGTTCTTGAGAACAACAGGAGGAACACCATCAGGACCGTACGCCTTCCTAGAGCCCAGATAGGGCAGAAAGAACATCTTTGGAAGTGATTCTAATTTCAAACATAATTAAGTCAGAGGGAAGAAATGGAGGAACAGTACCGGAATCGTCCAAGGTTGAGTTGGAGGCGAAAGTTTCAGCGAAGAATTCAGCTTCATCGGGAGAAGAGACGGTAACTGAGCCGTTGTAATGGAAAAGATGAGGGAAAGAAGAAGTACAGTTGTTGAAGAGGTTCTCTGCTAGATGCCAGAAAAAGCGAGAAGAATTAGAATTGGATAGGTTTTAATATTTTTGTCCGATGAAGAAGTGGTTTCATGTGACAAATTCTGTGGCGTGGGTGCAGAGGAACTTTCGCAGAGAATATAGATGCAGAGATCCAACCGATAGGAAAACAATATTACGAATTGTTAGAAAATTTCAAACAAAAGGCAACGTAAGGAATCAACATAAGGGTAATAGTGGTAGGCGAAGACCCACAAGAACTGTGCAAAGCGTAAATATGGTTCACGAAATTATTGTGCGATTACGCTGAACATGTTGTTTAAATAATGCTAATAAACTCCTATGTTTTACGTACCTATTGCTTGTGCTTTTGCGTCTAGATTCCTTTTTTTTTCAGCTTTGAACATTTTTAGAAATAGGGACATTATATATATATATATATATATATATATATATATATATATATATATATATATATTATTATATATATATATGGGAATGACTCAGAATGGTTCCATGAGGTATTTTATGATACACACAGACCGTGCATGGACCAAGGAACTCTTCTAAGAAAATTAAATCCACTATAGTCCGAATAAGTAATGGTAAATGACAAACACTATAGTTTTTTTCTTTCATGATGTTAGCCCGACGTGGGCAACGGGTCACTCGCAAAGAGGTCCCAAAATATAGCTTCCCTCACCAGCTATCCCTCACCAGCTATCCTGTCCCAAAGTTGAATCCTATCTGCTTTGTAGATAGCTGGTGAGGGAAGCTATATTTTTGGGACCTCTTTGCGAGTGAGACGTTGCCCACGTCGGGCTAACATAATGAAAAAGAAAAACTATAGTGTTTGTTATTTACCATTACTTATTCGGACTATAGTGGATTTAATTTTCTAGAAGAGTTTCTTGGTCCATGCACGGTCTGATATATATATATATATATATATATATTATATATAATATATATTATATGAATTTCACAGTTAAACACTTGAAAGAAATTATGTACACTCACAAGGAAAAATGAAAAGGATTCCAGTCTTTCGTGCATAACAGTACATCTCATCAGGGAATTTTTTTATATTGTTGAATACACGAAGGCCTCAAAATCGTTTTTCATTTTTCTTTGTGGGTGTGCATTATATATATATATATATATATATAGAGAGAGAGAGAGAGAGAGAGAGAGAGAGAGAGAGAGAGAATTTGGTTTTCTTTTGTTGAATAGAATAGATTAAAAATTATATGACATATAATGACTAAAATTTAAATTTAATCCGAATGTAGTCTAATAAAAGGTAAATTTTAATTTCACACCTAAACTAAAATTAATTGCAATAAAAAACTTTTAAATTTTATTTTAATTTTGTCTTGTAATTTTGTATTTATTGCACTTGCAATGTAATGATATACAGTGTGTGTGTGTGTATATATATATATATTATAAATATATATATATATACACACACCACGATGATTATATTGACGAAGAAATGGCAAAGCTCATCAGTGGAATGCCAGAACGTGTGTCAGCTTTACTTAAGGCAAAGGGGAAAGCAACATGATTCTAAATATATTTATTTAATAAATCTGTTATTATTTATTGACTTTTATTATCAAATAAAAAACTGTGGAAAAACCGAAGGTGTCTAGTTACCTTTAGCAAAACACACACACACACAACACACACTCTCACACACACACAACCACACTCTCTCTCTCTCTCTCTCTCTCTCAGAAGTTGTGAACAGTTCCTCTGTGGATCATTTCAAGAAAAGGTTAGACCAAATCTTGCACACTATTTGAGTGTGTAGAAAATTTTCCCTGGCACCCGTTGCCATTGGTACCTCCTCGGTATGGGCCGCAAGGACTTTTGAGATACTTCTTTTCCTTGTAACTCCTTGTAACTCTCTCATTGTTGCATCAGTTTCTCGGAGACACTAGTACTAGTTGTCTTATCATTATAGTCTTCAAATCTTCTGTCTTGAGGTGGTTTATACAGGGTGACAAAACAACGTAGAATCGATGGGACATACAGGTATGAATGCATTTTATTTTCAAATTCAAATTTTTCAATAGACAAAAATTACACACACACACACACACACACACACACACACACACACACACACACCACACACACACATATAATATATATATATATATATATATTATATATTATATAAAGAACATAGAATTTTAAGTACATCTTAAAAACTGCCAAATTTTCTAAACTTTAAGTGCAATAACTGTACGTAAATCATATGTTAAAGGTAAGGCAATAAACTGCAAAAAGTATACGACTTGACAGACGACTAAAAACCATATTTCCTATACTGATTGCAGACTGTGGCCCACCCTGTTTATCGTATAAATAAATAACTTGACTGTACAGAAACTTCATTTTAATTTTTATTTTAGTTTAATATTTTCTGTTAAAAATTAACGGATTAAGTTTTTTTTCAAAAAGCATAAACAGATTTCTATATTTTGAGGTTAAAAGAATCAACAAAGAAATTCCGAAGTGTGAAAATTAAAATTTAATTTTGCATAAACAAAAATTTTAAACTCCCGTACGTAATATATATATATTAATATATATTATATATATATATATTATATTATTATATATATATAATGTTTGTGTGTGTGTGTGTGTGTGTGTGTGTGTGTGTGTGTGTAAAGGGATGGCGTTATAATTCATTAGTGACATAATAAGAGGTGTTGTACACTATACTTGGAGGTGACGTTTATCACCTTAATCCGTAGAGTACTCTCGGTTGCGTAAGTCATTGGCATTGCCGCATTCTTGTCTGGCCACTTCACCGCTTATAATAAAAGGTTATCCTTGGTTATGATTTTTATATCTCTAGTGGAGTGTTAAATCCTCGACCCACGCAAGCACATCCTCGGTGGCTGTATGGGAAAGGCTACGCCCATGCGGGCGGATAGAGAAACTACAGGGATGGGGGAAGTGAATTAAGTGGGTGGAGGACTATATATACATCCGCCCACGACCTATTGACCCAACAGGTGGAAGCGGTTGTCTACATTAAGCGGGCTATAGGGGGTAATGGAGACTGGGGTTAGGCCCAAGGCCTCGTGTGGAACCCCCTTCCGTCACCTTTTTTTTTTTATCTATTTGCATTCGCATCCAACTACGACCCAAAATGATGTTAACGCCTTGATGCATCAAGACATTATTATTTGTCTCCTTTTTAAGGTCGAGCCTGCTTGAAATTTTTTCGAAATTTTTAATGGTTTCTCTTTCGTGTCCTTTAATTATAATATGCAAATTGTTTTCAAGAAGACTACAATATATATATATATATATATATATATATATATCCGACTTAATGCGGCGGTTGGAGGGCTGGAATAGCCGAGAAGTCGGAATAAGGAAGCGTTGGAATACCGTGGGTCGGAATACCGGGGACTTACTATATATATAAGGTGAGTCAAAAGTCTCACAAAAGAACATTCAAATAATAACGCAAGCTTCCTTCACAACATCATGACTGCAAGTGGTTTTAAATTAGTTATTACAAAGCCACCTAGACTTCACAATGATACTAGAAATTCGACTCTGCTAGATCAGATCTGGGTACCGTCCCCGCTTGACTACATCTCGGGTATAATTATATTAAATATCACAGATGATATGCCTACATACATGCTAATCACCCATTTCTTTGCAAAGGAAACTATAAAAGTTGACTATAGATCTTACAGCTATAATAACAAATTAAAGTTCCCGAGAGAAATAAAAGCTTTTGACTGGATTAGAATAACCGAAAGTAACCATGACATTGGAACAAAAGTGTAAGCATTCTCGAACACACTAATGGATATAGTCAACATAAACTTTCCTCTTAAACCAAAAGTAATATCTAAAACTAAATACAACAACCAATGGATCACACCAGCACTCATTGTGAGTATTAAACGCAAGCATACTCTCTAAATTATGGGAAAACTGATATTATTACCGAACAGACATACAAAAATTACTGTAACAGATTTAATGCGGTCATTAAAAGAACAAAAGCAGATAATTCTTGTCCAAAAATTGATGAACAAAAATCTAATCCAAAAAGGCTATGGAACACTCTGAAAGAGTTAATTAACACAAAGAAGGTTAAAACAAATCCCTTGTCCTCCTCACACAAGGCGGAAATGCTTACAGTGACCCCCAAAACAGAGCCAATTTATTAAACAACTTCTTTCTAAATAACGGCTCCAATACTGCAGCCTCGATCCCAGTTATAGACATTCACTATCGACAGTACGTGTCACAACCAAATCCAAACTCATTTTTCTTTGATCCACTCCTACCATACGATCTCTCTCTAGCAATAAAAAAAATCTAAAAATTAAAGATTCTGACATCAATACGATCCCGGTAAAAATATACAAACTAGTATCCGATGAAATTGCAATACCACTCAGTAAGCTAATGAATGAATCAGTAACACTAGGTATATTTCCCGACAGTCTAAAGAAAACCAGAGTACACCCTGTATTTAAGTCGAGAAGTCCAAACACTCCATCCAATTATCGTCCCATTTCCGTATTGCCAACTTTAAGTAAATTACAGTATTTGAAAAAAAATCATGTACAAGAAACTTACTAAATTCTTAATCAAATAGGATATTTTAACTAAACACAATTTGGATTTAGAGGTGCACATACAACGGAAGATGCCCTAAACATGCTACTAGAAAATGTGTATCAGAACTTAAACAGCAAAAGAAACACTGCCTTGATCTTCCTCAATTTGTCAAAAGCATTTGATACACTTTCGCTTGAAATCTTATTGAATAAGCTTCACATATCGGAATAAGAGGAAATATCCTCGATTGGTTTAAATCATATCTGTTAAATCGTCATCAGTACAACAGATTAAAAGATAATTTATCCGACAAGGCGATGCTAACTAGTGGAATCCCACAAGGCGATGCTAACTAGTGGAATCCCACAAGGCGATGCTAACTAGTGGAATCTCACAAGGACCTATTTTTGGCCCATTAGTATTTCCAATTCACATTAACGCTTTTCATCTCCCAACCACATTAAATTGCGTACAATACGCATATGATACCACACTTACTTCTTCCCATCATAACTCAAACTTTCTGATTAATAAAATGAATAGGCAATTAGAAAACGTGGATAAATGGATGTGTGCTAATAAACTTTTATTGAACCTGACAAAGTCATCTTTTATGATTATTAACACAAAACATATTAATACGTACAAACTATCAAATAAAAATTGGGAATATTGCTCTTGCAAGGGTGAATGAGGTTAAAGTACTTGACATTAATTTAGACGAAAAGCTAAATTTAAAAAGTCATGTACAGCATATCAAATCCAAAATATGAAGATTTCTCTTCATATTATTTAAACTAAGAAAGACCCTTCCTCAAAACGCACTCTTTACCCTATATTATTCATTCATCTCTCCACATGTATTATATTGCATTACAACATGGGGTAGCTTAAAGAAATGTATAAAACATCCTTTGGAAGTAATTCATAAAAATGTCTGCGAACTCAAATAATGACGACAACAAAGTCACACTTCCCCAATGTTTAAAGAGCTAAATATTTAAAAACTAAATTACTTATACAAATTCACTGTTGTTAATATGCTCAAAGTTATCAGTAAAAATCAACATACATCACCCATTCAAAGAGCAATCACCCCTATCAAATACACCATCGTTATAGCACCAGACTGCCCAGTGATTTTATACACAAACCTAACTACATAACATAAACTGCGGGAAATGCATTCTCTTTCAAAGGAGTAGATGTATGGAATGCAATTTCTATGCATATCAGGCAGGCTTCATCACTAAATGTATTTTGCAAATCACTAAAAAAAAGCGCTTCATTAGCTCCTACTGATGTACAAGTTCACCACTGCCATTTTTACCATAGTAATGAAGTTCCCATTTTATAATCAACGATTTAATTTAAAATATGCTAATTTCATTAAGCACCTTTAATTCCTTAATCTATTCTTTTTAAATTTTTTATTAAGTATCATTTATTTTCTACTAAATATACAATAAATCATTTAAATTGAAATTATGTAACATTTTGAAAATGTTTATTATTTTTTTTATTATTATTATTATTATTATTATTATTATTTGTTATCACTATTACTGTTACTTGCCACTTCCATGTTTTTTTTTTATGTAATAAATAAACTAAATGGCATTAATTTTGCCTAAAAAACCTCCATGCTTCCAACCGTATATTCCGATGAGAGTGTACTGTGAATATATTAATGTCATAACAAATCTTTAAAAATTGTAAAATTCTGTCACTTGAATTCTTTTCTGAATAAAGATTTTTGAATTTTGAGTTCCATAAAGATAATGAAAGGTTCTTTCAGAATTTAATAAAAAGTATTGTAGAATATAATTTGTGTTTATTGTTTGTTATAACAATAATAAAAAATATGTAATAACTAGTCGGATGTTGAAAAAAAGATGGGAATGAGAGCATATATATATAGCCCTCGGTGGTGTAGTGGTTAGCATCGCTGACTACGGATCCACCTGGGTTCGATTCCCGGTGATATCAGTCGGCGCGCAGCAAACCCATACAATAAAAACTGGTTGGTAGATACATGGGTACCCTGGGTAACCCAGTGGTTGAGACGCTGGGTGCTGATCGGGAGGTCGTGATATAGAGTCCGAGTGAGGACTTCGTAATTTATGACCACCCATGATGGGTCGTGGTTCGGATTCCACGTTAAACTGTAGGTCTAAGATGAAGCAACAAGCTTGACCTTCGTCTGAATGAAAAATTCGGACGAAAGCAAAAACCAAGGTAACCAAAGTATTGTTAAGAAGGCAGTCACTTAAAAGATTAGAAAACATTAAAAGTTAAAACCGTAGGAACAACGTTTCGAGGTTTCAAGCCCAATACACGTAGGCTCTTTCCTCATAAATTCTCTATAATATTATATGCTGTACTGTACAGAACTTTTGAAGAGCCTACGAATATCTGGCTCGAAACGTTGTCCCTATGCAGTTTTGTTTTAATTTGTCTTTATTATTATTATTAGTAGTAGTAGTAGTAGTAGCTTTTCTTACTTCATGTGCATGTTACAACATGTTTTTATACGTGTTGAAAAGTAACTCCCTATTTTAAAAGAAGCAAAGGACACTCTGTATGGCAGATAAAATTATAATTCCAACGGTATTTTAAAGGTAATTTAATGCTATATTATGTCTTATGACTTAAAATTCCACATAAACTCCAGCATTTTCCATATTTTTTCTTAAACGCACAGCAACATAATCCACAGAGTGTAACAGAAACTGTTGTGGAACATTCTGTATAACAGCCCTGATAATTTCCTTCAATTGAACAAAATCTCTTCGTTTCCTTTGTTAAACATGTTCCTTCAACCACCCCACAAAAAAAAGTTCATGGATGTAAAATCAGGGCTTCTTGAAGGCCACTCTGTTGCTCCACTCCTGCCTATCCATCTGTTGAGAAAATTGTTGTTAACCAGTCGCGCACATTCACAGCAAAGTGTGGTGGAGCCTCGTTTTGCTGGAAGAGCAATTCATGCGCATTAGGCTACCCAGAGACTTTAGGTAGTACAAAATTCTGTAACATTTGGAGGTATCTTTCGCCGTTCATTGTTTCCGGCAGAATGAAAAGCCCGATGATTCTGTCCCACGTCCTCCCACGCCATACCGTTAACTTTGGACGACTCAGGCCCCTCGCAACAGTTGCTTCAAGATCATTAGGAGCACAATAATGGCTGTTGTGTCTTCGGTCCGGTTTCTCGTGTTTCTTGTCTTATTGATTTTTTGGGGCTTCGAAGGAAAGCTACTTCGACTGCTGCAACATTTTCTTCAACATGTGATGTTGATGGTCTTCCACTGCGTTTTCAATCAACCAACGAACCAGTTGTTATCAAGTTATCGACTTCTGATGACAATTTCTTATTGTTTTAGGATCGAGTGTTGCATGTCTGCCTTTCTCAGCACGCCACCATCTTTGTACTTCTATCACAGATCTCCAAACTTCGTATCTTGTTGCAATTTTCGCTCTATCCACAACTTCCAGTCTGTTAGCCATACCCTACCTGAAACAAACAAACAAAAAAAAGACACATAAGCCATAAAATGGACATTAAATTAGCTTTAAAATACTTTTGAGTTATAATTTCATTTGTCATACAGCTTATCTTGTGCTTCTTTTAAAATGGGGAGTTACTTTTCAATCACCCTATATATATATATATTACGTTGTTTAACTTCCTTCGTAACGATATGGTGAAATATGATCCGAACCACGGGTCGCTACATCATCTGAACACAGACCACAGTCACACACCCAACTACTGAATAGATTCAACTTCGGCTAACCTCGCTGATCTAACAGAAAGTGGTGTGTGATGTAGCTATGGCGTAGCCCGATATATATATATATATGCGCCTCTGTAGTGTTGTGGTTAGCGTCGCTGATTATGAATTCACCGGCCCCGGGTTCAATTCCCAGCGATGGCAGGCGGCGTTCAGTTCACCCAGCTGTTCATAATTGGTTGTTTGATAAATGGATACCCTGGGTAGCATAGTGGTCAAGACGCTGGACTGCTGATTGGGAGGTCGTGAGACTGAGTCCGGGCGAGGGCTTTGTACTTTAACCATGCGTGTTAATTCGTGATTCGGATTCCACGTTAAGCTGTAGGTCTAAGGTGAGACAATAAGCTTGACCGTTCAGAATGAACAATTTGAGCGGAGGCAAAACCAAGGTTACCAAGGTTATTTTTTGTATGTAGGACGGAGGGGACAAGGGTGAACACCCAGAAAAGCGCACTCCCCCAAATAGAAGGAGAAAAAAGAACCGAAATCAAAGTCCAAAGTTTTCGTGATGCCTGGACACTGCGTTTGAGAGATTGGAAGTCATAGACAAGGGGAAAGATGGACTGAGGTAGGTTGTTCCACAGACTATAGTGGATTTAATTTTCCCAGAAGAGTTCCTTGTTCCATGCACGGTCTGTGTGTATCATATATATATATATATATATACTGCTGTGCAAAAGTCTTAGCCATATTGCATTTTTCCACTCTAATGCATAAGGGAACCAAAACTTTATATTCAGTGCAAATACACTTTTAATGAAATGAAACTCAAATTCAAATATTTCTGCAGAATATACTTTGATATAAACTAATAGCGGGCGCATCCACCCTTTTCCCTTAAAACTGCTGAAATTCTTCTAGGGACACTTTTAAATAATTTGTTATAAACTCTTATGGCGTTTCACGTTTCTTCCAAGACCTTGCGCAGATCATTTAAGTTGATGGGATTGTTTTTTACTTTTTCTTTATCCAAATAGTCTCATACAGCTTCATTGATATTGAGAACTGGGCTCTGAGGGGGTCATACCATGCATTGACGTACTCCAGCTTCCTCTTTCGTTTGCAAACATGTTTTAATTACTTCAGCTGTATGGTTTGGATTATTATCATGCTGTGAGTTAAAGTTCGGACCAATAAGCCTTGCACCACAAGCGATAGTATGGTGCATCAAAATCTATTTGTACCTAGCAACTTTTAAGATGCAATAAACTTTTAACAATTTTCCAACACCACTTGAGGAGATGCATCCCAAATTTGAACTGAACCTCCTCCACGTTTAACTGTTGTCTTCAAGCAAGGCTCTTTATAAGTTTCAGTTGTTCGTAGTCTCACATATTGTCTTCGATTATATCCAAATAATTGAAACATATTTTAGCATTTTAGCCTTGTTGACCTTTCTTAAGATATTTTCTTATTACAACACATCATTCAAGTTCTGATTTCAAAAGTGACCTTCGTGCTGTTGAGATGAACAACGACACCCGAGCCTTCTTCCAGTTTTGTTGCCAATTCAACAATTGACTTATTTCTATTCCTTAAAGATGATATCTCCAGGTATTGCTCATCCTTGTTAGACAGCTTTTTAAGTTTACCAGTCTTGGGTTTGTCAATTATGGAAGATATTTCTCTGTACTTGTTAATGCTTCGGATACCACACCTTGAAAATCGAGTGATACGAGCTATTTCACTCAATATTTTTCCTTCTTTATACAGAAACACAATTCTATGGCGGTCTTCAATTGAAATTTTAACCATTTTGTTTAAACCAAACAGTTGATCCTGGTAGATCTTTATTTGGCAGTAACCTGAAGGTTAATGGATCTGTAAAGAGACCCTTTTTTTAATAACAATGAAAACGTTAGACAATTTCGTCAATTATATGTGAATGTTAAATGTGAGGGATTAGCAACTACAATACTAAATATTAGCTGCTCATATACAGTTTGCTTTGAATTGTTGTGATCGTAATGTTTTGAAGATTCTGATTAATAGAAATTAAAGGTTGTTATGTAGGTTATATCACGGTATATTCTGTATAAATATGGTTATTTAAATTGGATTTTCATTTCATTGAAGGTATATTTGAATTTAATACAAAGTCAGTTTTCTTATACATCAGAGTGGGAAAATGTAAAATGTCTAAGACTTTTGCACAACAGTATATATATATATATATATATATATATATATATATATATATATATATATATATATATATATATATATATATATATATATATAAAATATATATATATAATATATATATATATATATATATATGTGTGTGTGTGTGTGTGTGTGTGTGATCATTCAACTTCGGCTTTTGTGTATATATATATGTTAGACACAGACTGTGCATGGAACAAGGAACTCTTCTGGGAAATTACATCCACTATAGTTCGAATAACTAGTGATAAATGACAAATACTATAGTTTTTTCCAGAAGAGTTCCTTATTCCATGCACGGTCTGTGTTTAACATATAATTTTCTCAGGGGACCATTCTGGGTTTGCGTATATTAAATGGACGTGTTATGTGCCTTGAAAAGTGGACGCTCAATGTCCCGGTTGAGGTTTAAGTTTTGGTTTTTGGCTAAAAATACAACATTTACCCCTTTTTCTTTGATCTAGTCAATCCGACGTGAATGCAACGAGTCTTTTGCTTATATTGAGGCTCTGAATGTAGTAGGCTAGGTGTAAGCTGTAAACCCTAGATCCTGTCCCAAAGCTGGATCCTATCTGCTTTGCAGATAGCTGGTGAGGGAAACTATATTTTTGGAACCTCTTTGCGAGTGACCCGTTGCCCACGTCGGGCTAACATCCTGAAAAAGAAAAACTATAGTGTTTGTCATTTATCATTACTTATTCGGACTATAGTGGATTTAATTTTCCTAGAAGAATTCCTTGTTCCATGCACGGTCTGTGTTTAACATATAATTTTCTCAGGGGACCATTCTGAGTTCATGTGTGTGTGTATATATATATATATATATATATATTATTTTGAGCCTGGCTCAAAACAATCCCCGATGAGCTGGGCGTACCTGGCTATGTGAAGTGAAGAGTACAAGAAACCAACTCACTACTTCACCAGGCCAACTCGAGAGGAAGGGGCGACAAGCTTGACCTTCGTGAAATGAAGAATCATCGCACGGATTCACGGAACATTTGAAAGGTTGAAAAGTATATATATATATATATATATATATATATATATATATATATATATATAATGTTTGGAAACTTGTGTTCTTTAAAAATAAAAATAAATTAAGTAGCTTCTCGTCGATCCTAAAATTTATTCTTAAATGAACGATTACAGCCCTTTTCTCATCAGCAATAATTTCCGAGCAGCGGACATTAGGAACATTCTAATTAAAGATCAGAGAGGTTCAAGAAGAACATTTGACTAATAAAACACTAATTCATAGTCTGTTTTTCAAAGAAAAACGAAAAATTGTCAATAAGACAATCGGAAAGATTCAAATAAAGAAGATATTTCCTAAAATTCAAAAAAATTTAATCAGAAAAAAGATGCAGTTTGCATAAAATTTTACACTATCTTCAAACAGAGGAATGGCTTTTTTCTTGTACAGTTTAGATACACAGAAAACAAACACCTCCCGCAATCTTCTATATGTAGAAAAATTATCTTCTTTTCTCTCAAATCACTCAAAAAAAGAATATATGAAGACCGTTTCTTCCATATAAAGAAGTTATGTATCATTAAAAGACGTTATTATATCATCTGACAGAAAGATATGATACCCAAAAGAAGAAAAAACTACTAAAATGTACCATCAAAAAGAAGTTACAAGTTCTAAATTCAGAAGGTTTTATTTTGAGTGCATCTGATATGCCGATAATACATTTAAATTATTCTTATCTGAATATACCGTTAGGAAGCGTGTAAGCCTTTTAAATACAAATGGTCTTATTAGCGAGAATAAAATGTTCCCAATGGTCTTATTAGCGAGGTTAAAATGCTTCAAATTGTCATATTAGCGAACTTCATCTCATCATTCTTCCCTTGTGACCTTCTGAAGTGGATATTTTTAAACTTTTAATTTGTAAAATTGTAAAATACGAGTTTCAATATAAAGATCTTAGTGTGTAATTAATTGCATCAATGGGATTAAGTTACAAAGTAACTCTGTTTTCCGATCGTAACAAGAGTTTTTATATAAACTGTAAAGAGAAACTGTGAAGCAAGAAGAAAGTGTAATTTAATTAATAAATTTAATATCACTTTAATATCTTTTTGAAAAATATTCGCTCTTCGATGTGTATAAAAGCTTAATTTCAATTTCTTATTATACTAGTATTTTATTCATTCCCCGTCAGTAATTAATTAAGTGATTCTTGTGTGTGTATGTATATATATATATATATATATATATATATATATATATATATATATATATATATATATACTTTCACATCTATTTGCTTGGCAATGTTGCTGCTCGTACTCTTCATATTTGTACTTAAACTATGAATACAGCGATGAAAATATGTGTGTGTGTGTGTGTGTGTGTGTGTGTGTGTGTGTGTGTATCACTAGGCATCAATCATGACTGAGAATAATAAAGATGTAAGTTCACTCAGTAAAGAATATATACGAAACCCAAACTGTTTATTATCCTACTAAAGGAATGAAGAAATTGCGAAATCTACAAAATATTTCCCAAACAATATCGAAAAAAGATTGTAGGTATCGAATTGAAGTTTTTTACCAGTCGTACGCACCAGAACAGGATAAAAGAATAAAGTAGAGTAACTCAATCCTTCATCAAATCCCACAAATAAAAAGGGATAACGCTGAAAGTAAAGTCGCAAGTCCATCTTGAATGAATTTCAAAAAACCCCAGAAACGAAATACATGTAGAACGTTATAGATACGCCAGTGACTACGCCTGCATTGATGTACGTGCGCCGTTACTTGTATACGAGCGATGCGTCAGGTTAATGATTACAAGAATTACAGAGAGAGAGAGAGAGAGAGAGAGAGAGAGGAGAGAGAGAGAGAGAGAGAGAGTTGAAATGGTTCTATCCATCACCCGTATATTGAAAAACTGAAGCTGTACATTTCCCCATATAATTTATGGATATACCAAATATGGTTCGCAATTTGACTGTTATAAAAAATCTTTAAGACACGCTATCTCTGACCTTATACCTGTTAGTGTTACACTCGACAATCAGAGCCATTGTCCGATTCTAACCCCAAGTTCCAGAGGAGTTATTGACTTTAAGACAACATCTTTTCCTCTCCTTTTCAACTAAATTGTAAAGGAGTCCCAAAACGGGGAGAAATTCAAAAGGAGTCCCAAACCAGGGATAAAATTAACAGGCGTTCCTTAAGGTAATTTTAGTTCCCTTAAAATTTGCCAAAGGCAACGTACCATCATGGAGAACTCTGAATCATGATCTCAGGTGGCCTGTA
>JAJOZX010012781.1:0-17500 GCA_023014485.1 Bathynomus jamesi | reverse complement strand
AGACTACAAAGTTGAGAAAATTTACCTAAAAGTGAAATTTATGGTAAAATTATTATACATGCGTTGGAGGCAGTGTGGGTTATATTTAGTTTTCACTATATATATATATATATATATATATATATATATATATATATATATATATATATATACTGTGTGTGTATATATATAAAAGCAGGAATTTTTGGATGTTTACGATTTCGTCATTTTATATGATGCTATTTGTTGATATGAGCGGGTCAAGTTCAAATCCCACGATAGTGACCCAACTTTATTCTAAGCCAACTAAAGTGTTCTATAAAATCGTTAGGAATAAAGTTTGATGCTACTCGGAAGAAAAGGAGTTTAATAACCCAAACCAGCACTGACTTTGAGAGAGAATGTCTTGTTTATCGCAACTACTGTATTACGATAGATTATATCGAACGACAATTTTAAAAGTTTCGGACGAAATATATGATATATGCAGATTTTGCTAAAGCCCTCGAGAAATATGACTTTGGAATACTTGTTCACAAACTTGGCCTCTAGTAGTTTTTTTTTAAATCAGAAAGCTCAGAAAGTTTGGATAAGTCGAGTTAAATTCAGACTTTCACCAGTTATTAGCTTCATACCAAAAGGGTATTAGATCCCTTATTGTTTATAATATGGATTGCTGATGTACTATGTAGACAAAGAAGTCAAAGACGGTATTGTGTCGTCTTTTGCGTACGACAAAAATATTTGCAAAGAAGTCACTTTTGAATAAGAAATAATAATAATAATAATAATAATAATAAAATAACAAAGTATTCAAATGAGCTCCAGAAAACATAAAATTCATTTATGGAAATTTACCACTTCTTAAATATAACAACAGCAAAGAATTACAACAGAAAAGGGATAAAAAACATTAACATAAAAATTACATCAAAATACCCTGTCATAGAGTTAGGAGTAATAATGTCAACAGACGCAGAATTCATAGAACACATACGATATTAAAAGTGTCGCAAGGAGAAAAATTAATATGAATCCTATGAGGGAGTTTTTGTAGTAGAAAAATATACATCATGTTGAAACCATGGAAGGGTTCGGTTTTACCAATAATTGAATATCACTCTGTTCTCGGAAGTCCGGAAAGAAGAAATATTACAGATATCGCAGCTCGACAAAAAGCTTCCACACCTAAAATAATAAAAACGAAAGGTGAATAGTATCGCTTACGTTTGAAATCTTTAAAACTATTCAGTAGAAGGACTTTGTGAATGATAGATAGTAAAATTTGTGTAGAAAATAACTGAAAAATCAGTTACTACTCCTAAAAATGTGAATAAAAGCTTATCATAATGACCATAAATAAAGTTTTTTGCATCATTCCTAAGGCTACAAGATAAAAACCCTCGTGAACGAAGATGGAAAACTCGCTTAAAATACGCAGACGAAAACTTTCAATACAGTATTCTGTCGAAGAACTGTAAATGTACAGATTATTCAGCTCATAACATTAAAAAAAAACCGACTTTATATACTTCTAAGCCAAGTCCCTGACAGGCTGTTACGAAGGTAGGAGGGAGTAGAGCTTAACTCTCTCCTTTATCAAATCCCAGAAATGAAAAGGCATGCTGCGAAAGGGTCAGTCACACGTATAACACTTGCTTGAAAACAACAAATATATGCGTTTGGTTTTACGTCGTCATTGTTATTGTTTTAAACATTTACCATAGCCTACAGTGCGTTAAATATTTCATCTACCGTTCTGCATTTCCTCTTCTGAAAGATTGTGCACTGCTTATGCACTGGATTAATAGTGCTCAATTATTAAAAAATTCGAATACAACATTTTTCTTATCAGATTTTGGAACGAAATTTTCTTGAGAAATTTGTGGTCTACAGCAAAATATATTTAGAACCTAAAATTACTAATTTCATTATTGCACTTAATAAACGTACCTTTACATAGTATTTAGGCTTTTTTTTTTTTTTAAACAAGGTGACATATTTTCGCAATTTAAGCTTTTCTATCTCAAATTGAGGGATTTGTTTTTTTTAAGCCAAATTTTAATTTGAGATTTCGAATTTCGATTTATGAATTTGAGTTTTAATTTTTAATCTAATTTTGTCTTTGAATTTTGGTTGAGATTGGTTAAAATATTTTTATTATAACTGAAATTGGTTTTGTATTTTGACTTTCAATTTGAATAAATTTAAATTTCTCCAAGTCAGAATTGAAAGTCAAGTTCATAATTCAAAATCAAAGTCATTCAGATTTCAAAACCAAAATAAAATTGAAAGCCAAAGTCAAAGACGAAATTCAGACTCAAGGTCAAAATAAAAATTTAGAGTGAAAGTCATTGTCAAAATTCAGTTCCAAACTCAATGGGTTCACATGTACGTTTAAACCGCCTTCTCCCATCTCAAAGTTTCATACGTTTTTGTATATATACATATACTGTGTGTGTATATATATGTATATATATATATATATATATATATATATATATATATATATATATATATATAATATATGTATATGTGTGTGTGGTGTGTGTGTGTGTGTATGTATGTATGTATGGTATGTATGTATGTATGTCGTTCGTTAATGATAATGAATATATATACATATATACCTTATATATAAATGTTACGATTTGAATCGTGTATCCCATATGTATTACATACATTTACTCGTCTTCGCTTTCATCTTTATTAGTGGTTACTTAAAGAAAAAAACCTCTCCATTTTATTATTGAACTATTGTGTAAGGGAAGATAAACGATCCTTTAGCTTTTGCCAAATACGTTTGTAATAAAAATATGTTCAAGAATATATATATAAAAATATTTAAGTTAAAATTGTCTCTACGCCAAATTTAGGTAAAAATATTTATCACAAAGCGATAAAAGTAGTCAAATTTTTTTATGTTATGAGTGGCTGAACTTGTTGATATATATATATATATATTATATATATATAATATATATATATATATATATATATATATAATATATATATATATATATATATTATATATATGAGAAGAGAGAGAGAGAGAGAGAGAGGAGAGAGAGAGAGAGAGAGGTGTTTCACCCGTTAACCTATCGTATAATTTCAGGTGAGGTTCTATATATATTTTTTTTTCACAGAGATTGAGTGCATTGTAAATTTTATATTTTATTACATGCTCGTAAGGTAATGATTGTGCGTCATATAATTTGCTTCTTTAGCCATACCCAGGTTAAGGATAAACCGCAACCAACTAAAGATTATTTCATTTAAATTCTGTGTTGGTCGCTAAATACAGTAAAGAGAATGACTCCAAATTATTATAAACATTATCGTATATAATTTTAAATGCTTATTTAAGATTTTGGGATATGAAAGTTTACTGAAATTTAGCCTGTTTTCACGGGATTAAATATCGGGTAAATTACGGATCATTTGCATTTATCGGCGAGGTCATTTTGAGTAATTTTGACATGGTTTTGCCATAAAAATAATAATCCATTGATGCAAACATTTCCTGCGCATATATTTCTCCAAAGGCAAACGATACATTATGATTATGGTTAATGCTCATTGTATAATGTGACATAATAACTAATTGCATAAAGAGTGGTTTCATGTACAACCGAGATTTTATAGCGCTATTTCATGTTATCGTTTCAAACTAACCACACCACACTTAAACAAACTACGGACGAGTTGTAGTTAAAATCTTTGATCTTATTTTCACTCGTCAATTTCTAGCCTTTTCTCCTAAAGTCCAAAGTGTGCATGAACCTCTTATTCTCCGGAGCTCGTGTGAATGGTTTTAAAACAAGTTTCAGAATGTGCTTCAAGCAGAAACAACAACCACCTAACTTGTCTTGTCTCCCGAATTCTAGAGCTGTAAAAGAGAAGCCAAGAGCTAGAAGAGAGAGAGAGAGAGAGAGAGAGAGAGAGAGAGAGAGAGAGAAAATATTTATAGTTAAATTTTACGCTCACTCTAAATAATTGTATTTATCATTTTATCGTTTTAGATGATAGTGAAATTTGGTATATATTGTAATCTTCTCTTTTAATTTCGATACGTTTATTTATACTTATCAGCTCTTATCATAATTTATTTATTTCTGTTATAAAATAAATGTAAACCGGTTAAGGATAAAGTGAAATTACTTTATTCATGTAAAAGTTTTATGAATAAAGACTCTCCAGTATTAAATAAATAGCTATTAATAATAATAACTTTGATGTATATCATTTTTGTGTGTATTTTGCTTGAATTTATTATGTACGTGTAATTTTTGGCGTGCGTAGGCATCTATTGTGCGTGCAGGCATCTATTTTATGTGTAATTTGTGCCTGCATTTCCCTGTTACGAGTTAATTAAACGCTTCTAAAGCAATTTTATAATGAGATTCCTTAATAAAAAAAAAGATACCAAGGAAATGATATTATGTAATCATTATTATATAAAGAAGATCCAAAAGAAGCCTCGTATTATGTAGTATTATGAATCTATAAGACAAGCGATCGTGGTTTTCCCAATAGCCTCGTCAGCCGATATTTAAAGATAGCTTAATAACTTGACGCTATTTTTTCTTAAGACCATTATCGGTAGCCTTTTTGTTGCCGTAAGAGAATGTAATTGGCCATCGAAAGAACTCTGTGGCAATGACCAAGAAAAAGATGAAATAGTTTTTGTCGCTGCATGGTTAAGGGCGATCACCTTTTCGAAATATATCAACCTTTATTACGCTATAGGTTTTTTTTTTTTGTATGCTTCATGCATTATAATTTTTTTTATAAATAAAAAATTATAATTACTGCGTGTATATATAAGGATACTGTCATTCGTTGTCTTTATAAAGAGTTGCTGAGGAAATCTTAAATGCCGATGTAGTTTCTAACTGTTTACGTATATTGAAGGTTGTATTTTATATGCAAATATATCTTAATTTTGTACAAGCTGTTTACGCTCCACCCATGCATTTAAAATTAATTTGTTGACATTTTGAATGTGGTTACGTAGATTCTTAAGTAGTATTATAACCAAGCTGTCAAATTTCCAGTTTTCAGTACATTTAAAACCATGCACGCGCGTTTCCAGTATTGCGTTTATAAAATAATTAGTGTCTTATGAACAGCATAAACGAGACTAACGGCGATTTTTTTTTATATACTAATTGCTTTGTAAGTAATTAAGAAGCGTTATTTGCCTAATTTATATGCAACTAGGTGTGTAGGAGTCTTTATCCATGCTTTTGCGCAAAATGAGGATAGCAAGTTCAAATTTGCAGTTTTTGAAGATTTTCTCTATTTTTATCACAAAAAAATTGAGCGTCGTTTATATATATATATAATATATATATATATAGAGAGAGAGAGAGAGAGAGAGAGAGAGAGAGAGAGACTAGGGGCAACCAGCCTGACTTCCGTGAAATGAGGAATCATCGCACGGAACATCTAAAGGGGTAAAAGGAAATATATATATATTAATATATATATATATATATATATATATATAATATATATATAAAACATGAATTAGAGTAAATTGGAATTAGGTCGAATCGACTTGATTCCATTAGATTTCATTCTAGTTTGACCTTATTCCAGTTTCAGTCGCGAGTTTGGAGTTCGACTTTATTCCATTCGATCTACTTGAGTGTTCTAATATATCAAGGTTTCTCAACCCCCACATTCAGGACTTTTGAGGAATTCGTCACTAAAAACTTCGTAACTGCTCGCTAATAAACTAAGGAAATGAGAGAAAAGTAAAGGAACAGTTTTTGTTACCTTGAAAAGTATTTGATGGTTTTAATTTATAACTTGTTGGCCGGAAACTGTGATAGTTTTGTATCTTTTGAACCACCATAATAAGACTTCGAACCCGGTTACGATGTATTAATATTGTCAAAATTTAAAATCTTACCTCCATGATTATTTAATCCTTTCTTGCATCGTGTTCAGTATACTAAAAATTTAAAATGACCATATACATTCAAATATATTATTTTTTTCCAAGAAATTTGATTTTAATTTAAAGAAAATAGATGAATGTTTGTGTCAAACTTCAATAGATGGCTCTACTGTCAAAAATAACAGTTTGATGACAGGTTCAAAATGGAAAGTGCTGGAAATGGAGAGTAAGGCCTATTTTTCGTTAATTTATCAGTTGTGATGTGTAATTAAACGCATTTACATACATGAATCATGCATATTATATATATTAAATCGTATAACGAGATATGTAAGATGTATTATCAAGCATATTATGTTTATGTAGAGTGTTTAACTAGGGTCATATATATTTTGTTCAGTTTACTGAGCAAAATGTTGAAGTACCTTACACGTGTATGGGAACCCTTTTTTAAAATTTATTTCCTATATAGGGGGCCTATATATAATGACATATTCGGGACTTTATGGCCCTGGGATATAATTAGGAATACTGACGCAACCCTATATCATACAGTTATTCCTAAAAATTACTCATTAAACTTTCATGGTCTGGGGGAAATATATATATATATATATATATATATATATAATATTGCTACCCACATAAAAGAAATAAAACCATCGCATTTTGCCCTTCCCAGTGCTTTGCATGAAATTCCAAGTAAGTTAAACATGACCAGCTTCTTTTTAGAATTCTCGCCTTACTTACAAACAAGAGATAAAACAAATGGACGATGTCCAGCTACTCCCACTGGAGTTTCTTTTCCCTTCTGCTTTTGTCATCTCGCGATAAAGGGAACTTCTCTTATAAGGCCACTCTTCATTCGTATCCTTTTGTCCTTTTTGTTATATATATATATATACACACGAGAAGATAAAGAAATTCCACCCACTTTATTTGTTTCCTATATAAGCAAGTTCACGGTGGCGTATTCGCTTTATTAAAATATAAGAAGGGAGAAATTGACTATTTTAAATGATTCGACGTTCGACATTCATTATATGCAAACCACTTATTATAATGTGTTTAAAAGAACTCAAATGCAAGGGTAGTTTTATTCAACTCCACCCGTTTTTGCATCCAACCATTTTTATTGTTTTTTTTTTCTTCTCAGTTATACATTGACAATTAATTGTGTAGGAAATCTATTAAAAAACAGAGTATATATACTCGTGTGTGTGTATATATATATATATATATATATATATATAGTGTTGAGGTGAAAACCCACGCGATATGTTTACTTAAGGTATACACAATATGAGATACAGCGTATCAAAATTATAGTATAACTTGTGTATAAGTATATATGCTGCAGCATATAATAAGTATATATGAGTATAAGAAATTTTTAACCATATATTAAATGATCTGATCTTGCAGCTGTAAAAAAGGGCTTACTGAATCTATATGTTTACGCATTACATCGGTTGTGTGTGTGTATATATATATATATATATATATATATATATTATATATATATATTGCAGAGCGTATACCCTTTTGAAAGTATGTTCAGCCAGAGACAAGCCATCAAATATGGTCCTATTTTCGTGCCTGTTTATCTGAAAGGAGGACAGACAGTGTCTGGGATGCAAATGAACAGCTCTGCGCCTTCCTGGAGAACTCGCCTCATCTGCTAAGTGAGAAGACTCGTTACAAGGATTGCTTTTCTTCTTATTTTTTCCTTCTAATTCTTGGGAGAATGCGAAAAATCGGGGTCATGAAAAGGACAGAAGAATCTGCCGTTCTTCCATTGATAATCACGCAGGAAAAGAGTGAATAAAAAGCGCGCTTTTTTTTTAACTTGTAATTGAAGAGCAACTATTGGCGAGGGTTTTTTTTTTTTTTTTTTTAGTTTATTAACTGCATGAAGTTCGTATCAACTCTTTGTTAATGCGGTTAAGAAATTATACGATAGTTTGATGAAATAATATGGCTAAAAATTTATTTCTTGTATATCGAACGTAAATACCATTCAGTAAAAAAAAAAAAAAAAAAAAAAAAAAAAAAAATTAATGATATTATTTAGTTCCGCTTTGAGAGAAAAACAACACAATCATTGTTTTAAAATATATTAAGGTGTAAAAATATAATTAAAAAAAAACAACTATTTCTTTTATTTTTGTCTTCAACCATTTAATATCTTTGAGAGACGTTTCGGATTAATCTTTGTTACAGTCGTCTTCAGGAAGATACCTTTAGAATGAATCTAAAAGTCAATGATCTGGAATCTTTCATTGGATTTCTTCACATTTAAATTATTCAATTTCATATAACAAATAATTTCTTATAAATATAAACGTCTTCACCGCATGCATAAATGCAAAACCCAAAATATAAACAGAATCTCTCTCTCTCTCTCTCTCTGTCGTTGTCTACATACATAGGGTTGACTATTTATGTATGGTTTGTGTGTGTATGTGTAAGAGAGAGTGTTGTTAACATTACTTTATCACTGGCCGTATTTCACATGTATTTATGAGAAATGTTTAATTCTCATTCCTTACAACCAAACCAATTAACATAATCTCGTTCGAACCCATTGAATTGCGAAACATTTCTTCATTGCACCTCAGGAGTCTTACGAACACGAAAGTGTCAAACTATATAATTATTCGGCACGCCAAATTGGGTTGTTTGAAATAGCTCGAGATGTTTATCGCTTTTCATTTGTACCGAGTCGTTGTATGAATTATGTTCTGTTCTGAATTAAAGCTATGATTAAACCAAGTTCTGCTTATGCCTCGCTCCTTCCTTATATTTTTGTACGCAGTTATCACAGACGCATAATTATAATTTTAAGTTGTTGGATTTTTTTTCGTATAGAGGCGTCTAATTCATTCGTTTTAAGTAGAAGCAGTTTTTTATACTGTTCCATTTTATATGTAGGACAGATATATAATATATATATATATATATATGGTAATTAAAAGTCTAACCTCAGGGTACTTCATATGTTTATTTTTGAGGCAGGATTTTTTAATCACCTTATATATATATATATATATATATATATAAAACCTTGATTTTGCTTCCGCCCGAACTGTTCATTCCGACGTGGAATCTGAACCACGCTCCACCAGCAGCCCAGCGTCTTAACAACTAGGCTACCCAGGGTACCCATTTAT
Organism: Bathynomus jamesi; assembly: GCA_023014485.1. Lineage (NCBI taxonomy): Eukaryota > Metazoa > Arthropoda > Malacostraca > Isopoda > Cirolanidae > Bathynomus > Bathynomus jamesi. Next base: position 8,440 of record JAJOZX010012781.1, on the reverse strand, counting down.
CTACCAACCAACTTTTAGTGTGGAAGTATGAACAGCTGGGTTTTGCTGCGCACCGTCTGCCGTTACCGAGTCTCGATCTCGGGACCGATGAATTCGTAGTTAGCGACGCTAACCACTACACCACCGAGGCGCATATATATATATATACACGGACGGCTTGATCTATTTATAGAACAAATAAGCAAACTCTCTCTTTCATATTTTCTCCTCGGAGTGCACGTGTATTTCTTTACATAATTAATTTTTAACTTCAATATCAAGTTTAATAATGACTGCCAACTTCTCCGGCCAATAATAATCAATATCTCATTACATCCAAATGCCTCATGGCTTAATAGAAAACTTTCAGTTAGCGTTTTTTGAAAGATATTTTTGAGAAATTTTAAAGAATTTTTGAGGATTTTTAAAGATTTTCATAGATTTTTTTTATACTTTCATTAATTAATATTCAGCCCAAGATGTGTAACTCAAAATTTAATATACTGGACAGGTGAATACAGTGAATATATATATCTATAATATAAGACTATATATATATATATTATATAATATATATATAATATATATATATATTATATATATATATATAATATATAGATATATATACAGGGCGTCCCAAAAAAATGTATACACACTTTAACAGCTGATAGCTCAATTGATGTTTCTTTCTTTCCAAGTTAAACCCATTAGAATTAATAATGCAGTCAGACTAAGCTTTGAACAAAGGAAATTCATTCTAAAATGCTACTGGAAGTGTGAAAACGCAGTTGAAGTGCAAGACAGTTTAGGAGGGAGTTTCAAACAGATCCACCAACGCGACTTACCATCACTCGAATTAGAGATAAGTTTGAAGCCGATGGAACTGTTCAGAATGTCCACAAGAAGCGTTCCGGAAGACCACGGACATCGACAAGCCCCACAAAGCAAGAAAGAGTACTGGAAACGTATCACCAAAGTCCAAGAAAATCTGTGCGGCAAGCGAGTCGTGAGGTAGGAATTTCAGAATCGTCTGTCCAACGCATTTTGAAGCGCTGTCAATGGAAAAGTTACATTCCAAGATTAGTCCATGCTATTAATGAAGATGATCCGGACCGAAGAGTGGAGTATTGCGAGTGGTACTTGGCACGAGTGGATGTGGATTGGACGAAGGGTTTCGTAGAATACCCTCCGCGTTCACCAGACCTCACACCACTAGACTTTTTTTTATGGGGATACTTAAAAGACAAAGTCTACGCTATAAAACCTGCAACAGTCGCTGAATTGAGAGCAGCCATTGAACGAGAATGCACACAAATACCAAACGAAATGTTTCGTGATGTTTGGGATTCCATTGCTTCGCGTTATCAGCAGTGCCTGGACAGAACGGACGTCAGTTTGAAAACAGGCGTTGACAAAACAATTAAATAATGTCTGTAGATTCTATTACATTTTGAAAATGAAATGTATTTTAATAAACACTGCCTTTATAATTATTTAAGTGTGTATACATTTTTTTGGACGCCCTGTATATATATATTATAATATATATATATATATATATATATATATATATAATATATATATCCGCAGTGACTGTCATTTCCACTCACGGCTCCTGAAGTGAAAGAGCACAAAGCGAGAAATCCATATTTGAGAAAAGATTTTTTGGGAGTTTACGAGAGAATGTCATTTCCATTCGCATTCGTGATAAAGGCGTCAAATGAGAAAGGCTAATATTTCTAAGCTGAACTTAACCTTACCTAACATAACCTAATATTAACCTAACCTAACCTAACCTAACAAGTGGGAAATCCGTGGATGAGAATGAGAATGTCATGAAATGGGAATAGATCAACTTGAGAATTGTCTCCTTTCAGATTCTCAAATGAGAATAACATTCAAAGGCATGATATCTGTTTGTTTGTTGGGGTTTGAACAAATGTTCAGGATCGACCTGTGTTCGACTAGACTACAGTATCCCTCCCCTCCATATGGGGGATTTGTTTCAACAGATACTGTTCAGAGTACCACGAAATTTTGTTATTTGTGTGCAGAGTTAATGAAGTGAGAGGACATCACATGGAGCATGTTTTGTACTAGATGATTAATTTTCCATGTGTAAAGAAAGTACAGTAAAAATTTAATGCTATTATTTCAGTTACTAAAAAATACAAACCTTTTAAATTGTCAGATCTTTAAAAAAAATTACGATATATATATATATAATTATATTATATAATATATATATAATATATAATATATATATATATATATATAAATATATATATATATATATTATATATATAGCATGACAACTAAGTGCAATGAATTGCTCAAAATTTCCTTGGAGGGATTTGTTGCTATGGATTCTTTCCATGACACTACAGACAATGGTGCATCAGTCGAGACAGTTCAGGAACTACAGCAGAGACTGAATGCGGAGAATGAGCTTGACTCTGATGAGGAAAAAGATGATGGGGAAGAAGGTTGTGAATAGGAATTTCCAGTCAGGTTCAAGTCGATCCACGATGTCGCAACAAGTTTGCTCGAGATGAAGGAGTTCATCAGCAGCAAGGGTTACAACAACCTATACTGGAAAGTTATATGGACTTGGAGGAGAAGGTCCAGGCAGAGTACCTAGCCAAGCATAAGATAGGCAAGCAGACGACAGTGCTTGATTTTTTTTAAGTATTTAGAAATCAAACCAAATTGTGAAACCTAACGGACCTTTCAGACAAAGTTGAACAAAATTTACGTGACATTTAATGATGCATACGTGTATTGATACAATACATATTCGATTTAAATGAAAACAAAATGACCGCTGCATAACCTGCACAAAAAGATCATGATTACTCTTTCCCTTAGGTGGCCTTTATACACAGGCTTGACTATATATTCATGGTTTTGATTTTGTTTTATTCATGATTTTGTTTTGTTTGAACGACGGTTCAGGATCGACCTGCGGTCGACCCCTCTGCAACATCCCGCCTCATTTGCGGGATTTGGTGAAGGAGGGAATTGCTGTCTGATCTCCTCCTGCCCTCGTAGTGAGCCACGCATGGCTGGTCAGGGACTTTGCACAAGAATCTGTCCAGCTGGTTCTTGAAGTTATTCAGGTCGGTGTGCTGGAGACTCCTCACTTCTTTTGGAAGGACATTGAAAAGCTTTGGGCCCCGTATTCTGAGGGTATTTTCCATCCTCGTTTCCATGGTCCATTGTCCCACCGCAGCTGGGACCGTACAAAATCTGCCTCTTCTCTCATTCCAGTTTGTTTCTATTTCATTTCTGAGGTTAGGGACAGAGCCCTCAAGTATTTTCCATATGTATATTATTGTGTACCGCTCGTGCCTTCAAGAGAGTAGAGTTTCAGGGATTGTAGTCGAGACCAGTAGTCTTCACCTTCCGTTTCCTCTATCTTAGACGTAAAAGTCCTTTGTATAGCTTCAATGCTCGCAATGTCTCTTTTTCTGTGTGGGCTTGTGAGTACTGAGCAATACTCAATTATTGGTAGGACTAGACTCTTCCATAATTTGAGCATGATGTCTGCTTTTCTGCTGCGGAAACTCCTCCAGATGATTCCCATTATTTTTCTAGCCGTTGTGATTTTGATTTTATAGTGTTCTCTGAATTCTGCATCCGACGACATTATTACTCCCAGATCCCTGACTTGTGGATTTGGTGTTGTCTGTTTGGCTTGCAGAGTTTTGTACCCTTTTTTCTGTAGCTCTTTGTTATTACCATATCTTAGAAGTTGGAATTTTTCTTCATTGAACTTCATATTTTTGTTTTCTGGAATAATGTTTCAATGTCGTTTTGTAATTTTCTTATGTCATCTTTGTTGAATATTTCCTTACATATCTTTGTGTCATCTGCGAAGCATGATACAATACTGTCCTTAATATCTGCATCAATATCTGCAATCATTACTATGCAGCAAGGGAGCTAATACTATCCCTTGTGGGACAGAGCTCACGACTTCTGAGACTTCCGATTTAATTCCGTTTACCACCTTTCTTTGCGTTCTTTGCGTCAAGAAATTAAATATCCACCTTCCTAGCCTTCCAGTAATTCCTGTATTCTTAAGTTTGTGTATTATAATTCCATTGTCACATTTATCGAAGGCTTTAGCAAAGTCCGTATATATTACATCAATGTTTTGTCCTCGACACAATGTTTCTAATATTTTCTCCTGGAGGTCTAGTAGATGTGACAGCCATGATCTTCCCGCCCTGAAGCCATGTTGATTTGGGTTGTATAAGTCTTTTTCTTGTAGGTAGTAGGTACTTTTGCCTCTAATTATGCCTTCAAAACACTTTATAAGGTGTGAGGTGAGAGCTACTGGCCGATAATTTTTGGGCATTGCTCTGTTACCACCTTTAAATATGGGGGCAGTGTTCGCGTTCTTTAAGGGGAGTGGAATTTGTCCTGTGTCGAGTGATTTCCTCCATAGTAAGTATAGCGGTTTTGCGATACACTCTTTGCATTTCCTCAGAAATGTGGCACTCCATGTGTCTGGCCCTGGCGCTGAATTGTCTCGCATCTGTGATAAGGCCGTAATTATATCTCCTTCCGTGAACTCGAAGTCCATTAATAGGTTTGTGCCGGAATTTGTTCTTGGTTGATCTGTATCTGTGTCGAAAAATTCGTCTGGGTTTTCCACTTCCATCTCGGACTTAGGGGTGTTAAACACAGATTTAAATTGTTCCCTAAGCAGTTCACTTATTTCTTTCGGGTCATTTGTGTATTCGGCTTCCCCGTCTATCAACGGTCCAATACTCTCTTTACACTGCATTTTCTTTTTCGCAAACGTGTAGAAGTATTTTTAAGTTATTTTTTTGTTTTCTGCTACTTTGTTTTCCTCCTCGTTTGTCTTATGTATGAATGTTTGCTTTAGGTCCATTTCTATTTCGCCAAGTTTCCTTTCTAGTTTGAATCTCTTTGCATCAGTTCTGCATCTGTGGAGATGTTTTACGGTTTGTCTTCGTTGCCTGAATAGAGTCCTGATTTTCCTCTCGAGCTTGCTACGTTTTCTTTCCTGTCTCTCTGGAATATGTTTCAGTATCATAGGTTTAGTTTCAGTCTCTATTATACATAGCATTTATTGTGGAGTCTTCTCGTGAAGTAGCAATTCCCAATTTACCTTCTTTAAATCTTTATTTACGTTTTCCCAATTTACTTTCTTTGAATTTATGTTTAAGCCTTCAAATATTCCATCTGCCTCTCTAGGATACGTTTTCGAACCTCTAGGTGCTAACTTCAATTGCATATCGATGAGGTTATGGTCGGAGAACTTTGTGTGCGTTACTTTTTTATTTATTATTATCTCGTTGTTATTTGTCCAGATTAAATCTAAAACATTCTCCTTTCTCGTGGCTTCACCGATTTCCTGGGTAAGGGCATAATGTTCCATAATATCTAATAGCATTGTTGTTTGGGTTCTATCATCTTTAGTAATGTTGCCATGAAACTTCTCGACATATATAACTTCGTCATTTTTCTTTCATGATATGAATGGGAAATTAAAATCTTCGAAAATTAGAATATTTGTTGCTGGAGTTTCAAGTAATTTTAATATGTTTTCTATTTCATTTATAGCAAATTGGAATTCACTTTTTGTGGTGTTTGGTGGTCTGGAGATGTCCGTAATGGTTAGGTTCAGTTCCTTTACTTCAAATATAATAACTTCAACTGTGCTGTTTGATTTCTTTACCCTCACTTCACATGTGTATGTGTTTTTCACGTAGATACAACACCCTCCCCCTCGTCTAGCCACTCTATCTGCTTTGTATATGTTGTAGTCCAGCAATGCTATTTCAGTATTCTCGATGCAGTTTTCACAGCCTTTTTCGCACTTATGCAAGTGTGTTTCCGTTAGGCATATGATATCTATGCTGGTTTCCGTAGCTAAATTTTGCAAGTATTGTAATTTGCAGTCTGCATGGTCAGTATAGAGGCCTTGTATATTTATGTATAATACATTTACCGGGTTTATAATCTTCGGGTTAGAATTTCCTAAATAATGGTCGTTTCCTGGTCGATGTCGGTTTCTGTTTGGTGTTATTGGTTGGGCCGCTGCATTTGGGAGTATTGGGGTTGCGGCCCGAGATACCACTGTGGTTGTTGTATTATTGGTGGGTGGTGTTGAATAGGAGAGTGATGTGCGTAATGTTGTGGTACATATGTTTGCAGCTTTCTGTCTCTCCTTGTTAGAAGGGCAAGCTGAGCTTTTATTATCCTCATTTCTTCTAAAAAATATGTTTCATTACTCTTGTTATTACTTCTATGTCGAATATGATCTGTTATTTCCCGTTCTCTTCTTTGCGTACCCTTTATGTGAAAATGCGGGCACTCTATGTTCAAGCATTTTTTCTCAGTAATTGACTGTCTACAGATCTACAGATCTACAGAAGCTAAGGCTAACAAAGACCCTAAGATCCAATCTAAGGTTAGCCCGAGAGAAAGGAAAGAGGAGGGGGTTTAAAATAGGAGAATAAGGGGTTAAATAAGTTGCAAAACCTATCATTCGTGGGTTAAAATTCATTCAGAAAAAGAGAAAGAAAGACTCCCCATCATCATCCGCCGGCCACTGCCGACAAGTCGGAAAAATAGTCGAAGAGATTAGGAAAGGGGTGAAAGATGAAAAGAAGTAAAATAAGAACGCTTACAAACCATGCAAACACAGTCTTAACTCACTGTCATACCATACAAACTACAGACATGCAAGTAAAAAACAACCCCAGTGACTGTCTGCACATACGAGGGTGAAAAAAGTTGCAGTTTGGTCCATACCTGCACTTCCCATTCCTCATCATATAGAAGCATTTAGTAGGGTGATTGTATATGCAGTTTGAGCCATATTTGCACGCACCTATTTTATAATATTCGCATATGGCCCATCGCTTAAATTCCCTCTGAGTCTTATGTGATTCGATTTCCTTCTTCTGCTCCGCCACCACTTCTTCCCTACTCAGTGGGGTTGTTTTCTTCGTCGTGTATTTCGTATCTCCCTCTTCTGTTTCCTGTTTTTCTGTCGGTAAAACTGCTGTACTTGATTCTTCTATTTCAACATTTTGTATTCCCCTCTGTACTAATTTTCTATTGTTTTCCATGCACTTGACGCATAAGAAACCACAAAGGTCTATGATTTTGTTATTTATTCTATTTACCATTTTCCTGTCTTTTCTATCTAAGTTCATGCATTCGTGGTGCTTAAAGGTATTGCACAGGATGCAGTTTAAGCCCGAGGTCTGGTCTACTTCATTTTTGCATTCACAGAGCTGATGTGCCGCGCATTCCATTACACATAATCCGGTTTTATTCAATTTTCTGACTTTCCCGCAATTTACACATTTCTTCGTATATTTTACCCTTTTCTCCTTTATTTTCCTCTTCTCGCTTCTCAAATTTCTCTCGATAACTCGACCTTCGTTCTCTGGCTCTGACCTTTCTCCATGTATAGGCCTAGTGTACAATCTCAGAAGCTGTTTTTCTGTTCGAAGTGTTTTAAATTATGTTTCAATATGATTTTTTCTTTGTGCAAGCTATATGCCACCGGCTTTCACTTAATAAGTTATTATCGCGAATTCACTGGTATTTAATATACCCACTGGTATAAAATAGAATTTACCGCTGAACTTCTAAACACTAGTTATTTCGATATTACAAGAGCGGAAACAAAAAACGTCCGTACACCACGAGGTAGAAACACAGTGTATATATATATATATATATAATATATATATATATATATATATATATATATATATATATATATATATATATATATATTCCAGAGCAAAGATTTAGGGGTTGTAATGACAGATGATGCGAAATTTGAAACACAAAATAAGGTAGCAGTAAACAGAGCAAAGAGAATAACGGGACAGATATTGAGAACCTTTAAACGAAGGGATAGGAATGTAATGATTCCTCTACTGAAAACCCTGATCATACCCAAATTGCAATACTGCTCGGTCCTAACATCTCCATATAAAAAAGAAGACATTAGACAGCTGGAAGGGATTCAGAGAAGATTCACAGCCAAGATCAATGGGTGCAAAGAACTAAATTGCTGGGAAAGGTTACGCGAACTAGACCTATATTCACTGGAAAGGAGAAGAGAGAAATACACCATTATTTACACTTGGAAAATAATGGAGAAACTAGTCCCTAATCTTACTCTGAACCCTATAATTCCCCAAACAACGGTGGAAGGTAGAAACGGTGGACTGTGTCGTATTCCCAAATTGAAGGCGAGACAGGGAACATCCTTAACCCTGAAAGAAAATAGTTTTGTAGTGAGAGGACCAAAACTGTTTAATCAGTTGCCCAAAGACCTAAGAAACACTAAGGGAGTTGCAGTGGACATCTTCAAAAGAAGACTAGACGCTTGGCTCAGAACAATCCCCGATGAGCCGGGCGTACCTGGCTATGTGGGTGGAGAGCACAAGAAACCAAC